>JAJOZX010000397.1:670000-852500 GCA_023014485.1 Bathynomus jamesi | reverse complement strand
GTACGTCTCCCCAGATTTGTATGAAGAAAGTGATACTGCAGCATTAACGGCAATTAGTCTTTTCAATGCGATTGACCGTGATGAATTATTTCCAACGCAAACCGTTGAAGATATTTGCAGTGACGCTCCTTACAATCCGACGCAAGGGACTACCATAGAAATGTAAGTGTCTATAATTCGATTTTATATATATATGGAGAGTTGTAGTATCTCGTCAAATAGATACTCGCCAAAAGTTTTTTATGGCAATCAATGTTATTTGGTTTTACTTCTTATCCCCATTATGCTAAAATCGAAATTTTTTATGGCAATCAATGTTATTCCTCTTAAATGAACCAAAGATATCTTCACATAATGGGGATCTGTGTGTATACTCTGTATATGTTTTAAAAGAATGAACATTATTCCTTTAAGGTCCGATGAGGATTTGACACGTTATACAATCTTTTGAAGAATCTCGTGTCATGAATACGGAGGATATACTGATCAGTCAGCAATGTCACACCGAAATAATGTAAGTGTTTTTCGATCTTTTTAGGGTAAGAAGAAAATATATTTTCATAAATTTATTAAATGAAAGAAATCAGTACAATAACCAACTACAGAATATATCGTTACAAATATACGAACAAAAACATTATACTATACAACGAGTACGTACAATTGGAAAACGGATTTTTATCTGTCTGCATACCATTTCATCGTTTCGGCGAGTGTGACACGGGTCAAATAAATTTAAAAAATTTATAAATTCTTTATCACATGACATATGCGTGAGAAATGAGACGCAGTACATTCCGCAAACATTACTAAAATATCCTTGTATACGAAATGGGTTCCATACAACTTCGGGAATATGTAACAGCGAGAAATTTTACAATAATAGGGTCACTCCAGGGTTGAGTACCGAGTGAATCAAAATAGTACAGGCGCTGTCTATTTTTAAAATAGACAGCGATCCAGTGAATCCCTTCATTACCGATGACATCTGTGTTCACAATAAGACTGCCGCATTCTCGCGTACTTGGCAAACTCAATGTTTCATTCTTCGCAAACACTCCGATAAATTTGGAACGTGTGACTCGTTCCATTACTTTCTGAAGTGTATTAGCATCCATTTTAAAAGTCAGTGATAACGCTCCTAAATCTATCTACTTCTATTAGGGCTTGCGATTCGAGATATACTAGTACACTAATAGGAGCGTCTATAGGCTTGGCGAATTCCAGCCGCACTGAGATGTTTCCGCTCTGCTGTGGGGTTAAATGGGTATTTACGCTAGCAGATAAGTCAGGTGTAATGTCAAACGGATAAAGGTTAAATTGATCAATGAATTCTTCCTGCGTTACCCCATTACCAAGCTCATCACTCACCTGCAATATGGGTCAGATTACTATAGGCTCTGGCACAAAGAGGTAACACAGCGTCTGATGAATAGTCCGTACCCATTGTTCCACCCAAAGCAGTGCCATTAACGTATAGTTATATTTTTAAGTCTGAAATTCTCGAATTTAAAGGCACTCTCTTTATATTTTCCATTCACCGAAGCATGGTCCTGCATGCCGATTAATATCCTTTTAGGAAGATTTCCCAGGGCAATGTTTTCTATCTGCTTCGATGCCAACCCTGCAGGAACCGTATATAGTTTGATTTGCACTCTGTTAATAGGATATTTCACTAGCGTTTAGTAAATTTTTCTCAATTTCTAGTTGTTTTGGTGAACTTAATTTCACTCGCCGTACGCGGAGGTGTGTGTCCATAATGTGAACCACAACGGGCTTTGCACCCTCTTGATCAGCAGCCAGATTTAAGCAGATCTCAGGACTCGTGCGGGTGAGCTTTATTTTCATATCCACCCCGTTGACAAGCAACTTCTCCTGGAAAGTGAAATCTGTGTGCAACCGTCCAAAACACTCGTATATTTTCTTTTTAGAATTTTTAAATTTGTCCTTTATACTATTTTCATCTTTAGTTTGATAATATCCCTCGGCACTTAAAAAGGTAGCCTTCGCTTTGGAAAAGTTGAGGACATTTTCCAGATAGGCTCGTAGATGATAGTACCCCGTGCCTGCCGATATGCTGGTCTGATTTAAATATAAGTCACACTGGTTGAATATGGAGTGCAGAGTTTGTTTCAGGGTATACAGCATATTTGTCATCGCAGACCGTTCCATCAGAATGGGCTATACGTAGCTTAGCGTACATGTGCACTAGGGCGGCTCGTTTTTACACTTTTTTCGATATTTGATTGGGGGTAGTGCGGAAAAGTTGCGATTTGGAGAGAAAATAGTGTAAATTTTTTTTGATCTACGTCAATACCTTCCGGTGGCGGCGAGTCCTTAAAAATCGAAAAATAGGCCTAAAAACAAAAATTTTATATAATTTTTATATAATGTTCATTGTTCAATGACTGCTATTAATTTATTCAAGCCTATAATAGTGTTCTCAGGGTTGTTTGCACAGAAATATACCGGAATTAACATTTGTATAACATCTTGTTAAAACTTGCTTTAAATCAATATTTTGGATATTTTAACGGCTAAGACGCCACGGGAAATTATTAACAGATTGTGCTAAAATTTTTATTGTTTATTTTGTGTCTTTAAAACCATTTTCCAATCTACCCCGTAGGCCTATTTTTCGATTTTTAAGGACTCGCCTCCACCGGAAGGTATTGACGTAGATCAAAAAAATTTTACACACTTTATTTTCTCCAAATCGCAACTTTTCCGCACTACCCCCAATCAAATATCGAAAAAAGTGTAAAAACGAGCCGCCCTAATGTGCACACAGCTTGGATCAAAAAAGTAAGGACCTGAGCTGGGTATCACGAATTCTATAGGTGCACTCGGGGAACTAATTGTGTTTAAAGGGTTAATTGTAATAAAGTCTGTGCTCAATAGAAACTTGGGTTGGAGGTAGCTCAAAAAGGGACAGCTCCGATTTACAGCATTGTGAACTACATGGGTGGATGAAGCGTTCCATGGCGAAATAGTGACTCCTCTCTCGACAAGTGGTAAACAAACTATGATTCATGAGATCAATGTCCTTAGCTTATATCAGTCAAAAAAGTGGTCAACCATAGGTTTCATTCGCTTACAGCACTTCTTTTTTGATAGCCTTTTACGTTTAATACCACGTGACCCCTTCTTCCGGGCAGCCCGCTTCTTCCCGCCACCACGCATTTTTCTCTTTGCATCTTTGATGATTTCGTCCCGTGTACGCTTTAAATGTTTTTTTAGAGCCTCTTTAGGTTTAGCCCCGGCCAATATGTCTTCTGCAGTGTTAATACCCGATTGTAGCGCTTTCCTTCCAAGGTATCTGGCACCCCTCCAGCAAAGGAACAGCCGTACGTAGTATGGATGAAAAAATGGACCCAAGTCCACTACCGCGCTGGTATCGCACCCCTCGATAGACGGTGAGTCTTTCTATCCATTATAACTCAGTGCGTCGAAAGTGTAGCTTCACTGTTAAGCTCCCGTTACCGAATGGGAAGTTTTCACCCTCAATCGTTCTTATATATATTGAGATATTGGTTATTAAATTAGTTGCGACATTCACATAATGGGGTCTGTCATATGTAATACTCAAACTCCTTCCTCTATGGTTGGGGATGTGAGCAATGCGCAGCAGGCGTGCCTGGGTATCCCCAACAAACTGGTGCTCCACTATATTACTGTAAATATAGCACATGTCTGGGGACCTTTCAGCCAATTTCTCCATCTTCAATTGATACATTAATCTGGACAAGTCATGCTGTCTCGTGAAATGTGTGTCTTTGGAAGGCTGCGCTATATCGGCCATTGGGTAGAATTTGGAACTTTCTATGGTCTTTAATACGTCTGTTAGTCTTTGATTTTAGGATTAGTGTATGTGCAGGGTTGTTTACGATTTCGTATACTAAATCATTCATAAGGTTTGAGTTTCTTAAACTTACGTTTAAGCCTCTCAACATCCTCGGCCGAACCATATTGACCCGGTCCTAGTCTTACTTCTGTACTGTAATACCGTGCAATCTTAGTCCGAGCGATACGCATAGTTTCATCCATAGCTACCCCAGCTTTTTCACACTCGTCAATGTCTCTAAGAATCGTAAAACGGTTTCTTTATGTTCAATATTTAAAAAGATGGTGTCCAGCTGAATTTCGCATATCCCCACCTCATACGAATCACGACCCAATTCAATGTGCTTGTGGAGCTCTGTTACAAAGTTGGCTAGTGTGTTGTTAGAGTGTACAGACAGGGACGAGGAGGACGGGAGTGTGACGTAGAAATGGTTAGGAGCCATGTTGCATACTATTTAAGCTTCATTATTGCATCAGCTTTTATATAGGTGTTGAAGCTTTCTGGGTACCCTAGCCATTTCACCAGGTACATTTTTCTCTTTCCTGAACCTTTGCTTCCTAAAATTTTCTCAATTTTAAACACATTTTTTTCTAAATTAAACGCAACTTTCTGCAACTCCTCGCAGTAAAAACCTCCTGAGATTTCTTCCCCATTCAAATCTTCAGTGTAATACATCATTATCTCACCTTTAGGTCTCACAGCCCTAACTTTAAAAATTTCGCGTGTCCATCTTTGCTCAAAACCCTTTGCGAATTTATTCCCCGAACGCGACAGCCTTACATAATCATTGATTTTGAAGCGCGCAGTGTGTGGTGGTGGTGGTGATCCATCTCTTCTCGGGAGCGTACCTCTTTCTAAAACTTCGTTAGGTGTTGTCCCAATCGTGCGATGGTGTGAGCGGTTGTAGGATGATGCCAATGATTCCAGAATGTCTAGAAATCTGTGTGTGTTTTTATGTGTAAAATAACGGTGCATGCGTTCCTTTATGGTGCGCTGAACTCTTTCAGCTAAAGAAGCCTTATGTATAGAATTGGTTGTGTAATAGCTGATATTAAACTCTGTCAACATGTTCTGAAAAGCACGGCCTATAAATTCCTTCCCCATATCCGTACAAAAATAGCCAGGAACCCTGTTTTCTTTTAACATTAGCGTTTTGGTGGCTTTAGCAACTGTTTCGGGTGATTTATTTTTCAGAGGAACTAGCCACAGATATCTAGAGAATACGTCTATTATGAATAGAATGTAGGGGTAACCATCGTTATACACAGAATATCTTTGCATGTCTGTTAAATCTGCTTGCCAAATAGAATCAATCGAGGAAGCCGTTGTCTTGGCTGTTTTAAACCTTTTTCTCACAGGCTTATGAAGCGTATAAGCGTCCTGCTCCCTCAAAAATCTTTCAACATCTTTTTTTCCTACTCCGTAAACACTTCTGTACAGTCTATCTACGCCGCCGTAAGAGGATGGGGTAGAAATGTCATAATAACGTTTAGTTAATACGTTAGCCATTTGCGTATTTTAGAGGCACGTGGGTAGGGTTGGTTTAACCTCTTCTTGCTCCTCTTCAAAGGTGTTACCGCCGGGGTGACGGTGCCTTCAATTGTGTCACATGCGTTGCATGTTCCAAGTCTTTTAACCTGTTCAGATTTCCTATCAACGTTTTAGGGACATTTATTTGTTGTAGTCTTGCTTTAATATGCTTCCATCCTGATGGTGATGGCCTATCGCACTTTCTCACCAGATTATGGACAATGTCTACGATATTCGATCCCTGTACCTTTGATCCTTCCACAATGAGCTCGCCTGTATCGGTCCATTGTATGGCTGGATCCTCATTCAATAGATTATAAAGACTTAAGCCTTTACTCATCAATGTATGTGGGAGGGTGCTTTTTAATACATGTTCGATATGTTGTGTGGCTAATCTTTTTGGTTGGTCAGCTGTATCGTCGGGCACAGATCCTATGTCGCCATGTCCATCGTCCCCCGTGCTGTGCCTAATAATCACAGGAATCTCTGTAGGGCTCTTATAATTTTCGTACTCGTGAAGAAATTCCTGCAGAGCTTGGTATAAGATTCTTTTCTCATCAGGTGTTTTTTCACTGTTTAATAGGGCTAGCAATTCGCTTTCCATTCTTTTAAGTCTGCTTTTACGGGGATCTAGATCCGTGTCTGGATTCCTTTGCAGTGAAGCGTACACCTCGTGGGGAATCACTACCACTTTCTTCATTATATTAATCTAGTCAGTAAAGGATCCAAAACTGAAAATAAGATGGGGAGAAATGACCCTCCTGTTTGTACAATAATTCGTTTTTTCTTCGCTACAGTTTGACTTTTACGAGCGAGTGCACGTATTATGTTCTTGTAGCGGCGTAGGCGAGCCTTCTGATGGGTTTTCATTGATACATTGCAATTTATAACGTTAAGACAGATTTCACAGATGCATTTTAAAAAGTCGGCGTCGATATTTTTAATAAACATCTGCTGCAATGCCCGGGGCAGTCGATGATAGATTTGTATTAATTCACGGTATTTCTTTAGTCTCTTTGTCATTCTGGAATATACACCGTTTCAGGCTCGTTTGGAAATATATTCGTTCGCATGTATCTATTTTTGAAAAATAGATTCTGATTGATGAAGAACACGCTTATGTTAAGATGGTGGGAGAATACTGTAAATGTCTCGGCAAACGTTTTATCCATCTCCAACATGAGATCGTCAATTACAATGATTGTATGTTCATTTCCCTTTAACGAATTAACGTCATATACGCCTTTGTGGAACAAAATATCATCTTGGTACTCGTTGAACACTGATTGATACGTCGAATAGCACCATATAACTTCATGCACAAATTTCGAGAACATCTCTCCCTTTTCTTTAATGATTTTAAGCATAAACACAGTTTTACCACATCCTGTAGGTCCAGATATAATACATGTGGATGGACTCGTGAATCTGAATTTTTCTACAGAGTCCATTTCTAACACGTCACACTCCTAAGTGGGTCATTTACAAAATATTACAAATTTTGAGTGCTGTTCCTTATATTTTGCTTTCTTCTCCCACAGAACCGTGAATGACGATGAGGTAGAGCATCCCATCATTGACATTACGGATGACCTCGACGACAGTGTAGTTGTGATCTCCCCTGCCAACGAACCCTCACCAGCGATACCGGTAGCACGTCCAAAGCGGAGGTATGAGAACCCCACGTCAGGTATAAAACGCACGAAATACGCGCCTGTTGCAGCGGTAATAGATCCCCAACCCTCAACCTCTTACGCAACAAGCCCCGCAGCAGCACCTCCCGCTAATATATCCCCTTATTCATCCGCCGCCCTCCATTCTGTTAAGTCTACAATAATAGAGCCCCAACCATCAACCTCCTACGCAACAGGCCCCCCAGCAGCACCTTCCGCTAATATATCCCCTAATTCATCCGCCGCCCCCCGTTCTGTTGAGGATGAAATAACGCTCGAATTGGTGCGATCCGCAGCCCCCACCCCAGCCTTGACTAGAAATCGGTATAGAGTCAGGGTCGACCCTAGAGCTATGTATAGCAATGGAATTGAGCGCGGGCTACGCCGGGTTGTACAGCATATTGTAGAGTTTGCTCTTCAGAATCGTGACGAGCGTGAAGTCAGGACGAGTCTGTCCTTTGGATTCGGGTCAGATGACGGTGATGTAGACGATTATTGGGTGATAGTGCCATTTAGACGTTTGGCGGCTGAAGATGTAGAATATATATTAGGACGTATAATGCAAGCCGCCCAAAGTAGTATAGCCTTCAATATGGACAACTTCACGGTAAATATTGACCATGTATTCCGTGTTGCGGGTCATAGTGCCATACCGTATACTCTTAACTTCAATTCTCCGACTATTTACCGAAAGCATATAAACGTCGATCGTGGTTGCGGCTTTATAGCAGTACTCTTAGCACGTATGTTTACTGTACAAAATACACGGACCCAAAAAATTTGGCTGCCTACGGTCGTGGAGCGTGCCCGTAAACTAGCTGTAGACTGTGAACTTGAATTTGACTGTAATATGGGTCCTGAAGAGCTGAGAAGGGTAGAACAGGAAATGAATGTCCGTATAGTTGTATTTGGGCTGGATGATCGTCGTAGGACTGCGTATGTTTTTAAAAGCTGTGTGAGAGATCGTACAAGGCCCCTACTTATTTTAGGATTGTCAGGGACAACGTATCCCCCCATCCGTAATATAAGGTGGCTTTACGCGAGTTATGACAAAAGTCGAAAATATGGGAGACATCATGATTTGTGTAAGGGGTGCCTCGAGTTTGTGGATGATATTGTGAGACATTGTAAAGAATGTCACATGGTATGTGAGCAGTGTAAAAGCACCAAATGTGAAAGCCGTGTAGTTGATGCTGAGAAGAGAGACTGTGATGTGTGTAGACGCACATTTTTCAATAATAGCTGTTTTGATTTCCATAAATCAATTGGCACGTGCAGGAAAATGAGAATCTGTGAATGTGGTATGTTTCACACAATGGATAATTGGGGAAAATTTAAGCACAAGTGTGACGTAATTCACTGTCCTACATGCAGGAGGAATATAAGGCGGATGGAGTAAAGCATGTATGTTATATGAAAGATGCTAAGCCTAAAAATAACCCTTGTATAACTGTATACTACGATATAGAAACATATACGAACGCTGAAACCAAAGAGGTAATTCCACATTTACTTGTGAGCCAGACCATCTGTGATGAGTGTATGGGTATCGAATGTGACGAGTGCCCCAAATGCGGTAAACGGACAAACGTTTTTAAAACGAATGTCCGCGATAGTCCTGTGAAACTATTTGTGTCCTATATTGTCAAGTTAGCCGACAAGTTAAAAAAAATGACTGTATATTCTCGCCCATAACGGGGCAAAGTTTGACACGCAGTTCCTTTATAAGGAGTTGCTTGAACACGAATCCTCTGAGATATTTACAGGTGATCCATTGAAAAGAGGCAACAAATTAATACAGATGCAGATAAGAGGCAATGTACAATTTAAAGATACTTTATTATTCACACCTTGTAAATTAGCAAAGCTACCCAAGGTGATGGGAGTAGCAGCTGAAGTTTCCAAAGGATACTTCCCTTACACTTTCCTCACCAGCGAGACTAAACTACGTAGGCCCACCACCCCCCAAACATTATTTTGACTGTATGGATGAACGTGAAGACTTTGATCGATACTACGACAGTTTTAATGAAAGTAACCCTTATAATATAGCTGATGAATGTGAGCGTTATTGCGTGAATGATGTGCGCGTACTTAGAGTATGTTTCCAGGCCTTTAGAAGGATGTACATAGCCCGTTTCAAATGCGATCCACTGCAAGTCGCAACCACCATCGCATCATTATGTTTTACGGTGTTCAAGAATAACTTCATGCCGAAAGACACCTTAGCCATTATTCACCGAAACAATCCCCGCAGTTACGGGCACAAGGCTATTTACTGGCTCATACACCTGTACAGCAACAGACAGGTGTATACATAAAGCACGCCCGCAACACGGGTGAAGTACCCATTAAGATTAATGGACGTGTTTTTTGGGTTGATGGGTTAAGTGAAAACCGTGTCACTGGTGTGAAGACTGTGTACTCTTTAACGGTTGCTGGTGGCATGGATGCCCCCGTCCTGAGTGCGGAATCACCGCAGATATCCACGGTAGGTCTCCTGCCGACTGTCTTGCATCGACCCGCACCCGCGATCAACTTATAGGATCACAGTTCACTCACAAAGTCTTGTGGGAGCATGAATATGATGCACGGATGGAGACAGACGAGGTGTACCGTGAGGAAATAAAACGATCAAGCGTTCAATGGTGCTGGATCCTCTCAAATGTGGTGATAGCTTGTTTGGAGGACGTACAAATCCTTTCAGACTATACTTTCCACCTACGGAGGGCGTGAAGCTCCATTACTACGATTTCTGTTCTTTATACCCATACGTGATGAAGAGCAATCCGTACCCGTGGGCGCTCCTGAGAAACTGGTGGGGCCTAGCCTACCCTCCATCAATGAATTTTCAAAAAATTTGAATGATCGTTACTTTGGGCTCTTTCGTAGACGTACTCCCCCCACGCAATTTATGGATGCCGATCTTACCTGTCGTTATCGACGACAAGCTCATGTTTCCCCTGTGCGTGAAGTGCGCGGAAGAGGATAACGGCGAATGTAACCATATACCCCACCAGCGTAAGATCAGAGGCGTATATACAAGTCCTGAGCTGGCCCTAGCCGTACGCCATGGTTATAGAATACTGAAGATACATGAGGTGTGGAGGTTTCAGAAGCTACCCAACCTTTTCACACCATATATAAACGCCTTTTTGAAGGATAAGGTTGAGGCATCGGTATCCGCGAGGAGTTGATACCGAAGATGAAAAGTCTGCCTATATTCAACGTTACCGCGACCGCGAAGGTATACAACTTGATCGTGTCCAAATTGTAAAGAATCCTGGCAAGCGCTTTAGTGCAAAGTTGTGTCTAAACAGTCTATGGGGAAAATTTGTGCAGAATACCGGCAGAGGGAGCATTCATTTGGCATAAAGTTATAGCGATGTTTGGGATTATGCCAATGCTCCCGATAAAGAGGTCATGGAGATCGTGAATGTAGGTAATACTTACATAATAAAGTACAACAACACTGAATTTGCCACAGATACCTCAAGGGTTACAAACATACCTGTGGCCAGCTTCACAACAGCCTACGCCCGTATAAAACTTTGGGGTCTATTGCATTCTCTTGGGCGGAGAGTATTGTATGCCGATACAGATAGTGTGATATTCACAGAGAGGGAGGGTGAATACATGCCCGCTATTGGGGAGTTCCTCGGCGAGCTCACTGATGAGATCAAGGACGAGTATGGGGACAACGCTTACGCCGACTCTTTTGTCTCAACAGGACCTAAGACTTATGGGGTACGGGTCAGGGTGGGGGAGGAAATGAAATATATCGTGAAGGCAAAGGGTATTACGCTCAACCATGCGAATCCGGGTTGTTAACTTTGAATCGTTGAAGGATCTAGTATGTTTGGACGATGATGATGCGAACAACCTTCCCAACTAATTGTAGGCACCCACAATTTTCGGGCGCAGAAGCTGGGGGGCGTGAAGGAACTTAGGGGTACGAAGGTGTGCCGTAACACCTATAGGAAACGTTACCAGTTACCTGGTACCTATGATACCGTACCCTTTGGATACCATAACGTATGATGCTTCTATTGTTAACACACGTATTTGTCTTGTATATAATCGTATCTATTGATTTATTACACGTATTTGTAAATATATATATAACGAATATCTCATTTATTAAATCGTATTTGTAAAGTATCTATTGATTTATTACACGTATTTGTAAATATATATATAACTTGATTATCTCGTTTATTAAATCGTATTTGTAAATATATATAACTTGAATATCTCGTTTATTAAATAAATCATGTTTCAATTAGCGTTTCACTTTCTCCTTTGTGTGTGTGTGTGTGCGCGCGCGCGCGTGCAGGTGAAAGTTCTAAGCTCCGCCCACTGTAAGACCGTGAGTCATGCTACTATCTGGGAGCATGACTCCAGATTCCTGGGATCTTGGGAGCATTGCTCCAGTAAATTTGACCATGAGAAAAAGTAAATTTGGGTTTGGGTTTTGTTCATCCGCTAGACGTTATGCAATTTTTTTGCGTATACGTTCTTGTACAAACCAATTTTTTTAAATTACAAATTTAGTTATTTTAAGTTTAGTTGGTAATTCCATATTTAACAATTATTTTTATTTTTCGTTAAGCTTCAATGTTTTGATAATTAAAATTTTATTAAAACGTATATTTTTTTAATATAAAATTATCAGGATTGGACTATGTTCCATTGATCTCGGCCAGGTTTGATAAATTGGCCAGATAATTACTTGTGCGGTTTTAAGTAATCCACCATGACTCTAGAATTGAAAAGTTTAGTTAAGTTTAAACTTACTTTAACTTACCTACTTTTACTTACTCTTCCTTACTTTTACTAAGTTTAAAGCACTTACTTTTACTTACTTTCATTGTACTATATTTACTTACTTTTACTCACTTTTACCATACTATATTTACTAACTTTTACTTATTTTGTATTTTTTTAGGTAGTCAATAATCAATAATGGATCCTAATATTGATGAAGTTGGAGAGAAAAGTGAGGGTGTTAAAAGGGGTTACTTTTGTGGTCAATGCAAGAACAAATATTCAAAGAAGCAAAACTGGGAGGAACATTTTAATTCCAAAAAAATATTTGTTACAATACAAGAGGTCCCAGAGTTTGGGCCCACAGCTTAGATATTGCAGTAAAGAAATACCAGGATGAAGTGCAGCAAAGAGATACGGCAAAGCAGTCATTTAGTTTGTTCACAAAATGTGCTAGTGCTAGACCTCAGAAAAATGAACCAACTTCATCAACTGCTAATCTAGAAAATGAAACTTTTTCACTAGATGTTTCACAGACTGAAGAAAGTGCTTCTCTCCACCTAAGAAACAAAAGGTAAGTGAGGAATCTGCGCATCAGACTAACAAAACTGCTTTAGAGGAATTTGAAAATTCCCAAATCCAGAAGACATTGAATGCAATTTTGCGCCTAACAAAAGAAACTCACCAAGCTGTTGTGGTTAATAAAGAGAAGAGTCAAAATATGCCTTCAAGTTCGTGTTGCATCCAAATCTAATAAAGCAAAAAGCAACAAATTTGACATTTCCATAGCCCATTTAAGCAAGTGTAAATCAATACAAGAAATCCTGAACAATGATTTGATCAAATCTACATTCAAATTGGTGGAAAAGAAGGATCTAGGGCATGCTGATGATTCATTTTCAGTACCAAGTGAAGGAGGGTCCAGCTCCAGGCACTAGATCTGCTGTAATGATCACACAGAAAGCCATTGATCAGTGGCCAAGCATACATGGCGGTAAATTCACAACAAATGCCTACATGCAAGGTCTAACATCGTCCACTGTTGCTGCTGCAATGAATAAATAAACTTAAGGTGAGTTATAAACTGTACATTATTGTATTATTATGTTTAGCTAAAACAATTTGTAATTGGTATGTCGTCAATTCAAGAGTTTACTATCATTAACCTATCTAGTGGTGTAAGGGAAAAAAAAGTAAATTCAGAGCTGTGTTCCAGTAAATTTTTTCAAATCTGGAGTCATGTCTGGGAGTCCCTGCGTGGTCAGTCGACTGCAGTAAGCCCGAGAGATCAGACGTGTATTCAGATCAGACGTGTATTCAAATGGCTACCTTTAATATTGCTTGTACAACGTTTATGAAATGGTATTCAGCAAAGTGTCAGGATGTGGTGGATACCGAAAAACTTCCTATTCCTCCCTCCTATACCTCTTTTAAAAACATCTACGGATGTTCTGGTGAGATCGTTGAAGGCTTTCGTTGCACAGACGATGTGCTGAAGTATACTGCAGAGCTAAACTTTATAAAGTCTCACATACACCGTGAAGTAAAAGAAACAACGCGTGCAGAAGAGAAGCAGCAGGTATGGATAATGAGCCTTGCGGATGGGTGGTGTGACAAGCGGTATTACGTCATGCTACACCATGTCGATTACTCATACCCTACGACTGAAAATGTGAATCTCGTGTTCATGGACAATCTTAAGTATTTTTATCACTATATTAACGTATATCATGATGAGGTTCGTAGTGAGGTTGTGGCTAGTGCCCTGCGTGAGTTTTTAAGACTTTAGAGACGAGTATCGTTTGATGGGCAGAAAGGAAAAATATGAGCATATGTTCCTCTCAAATAGTGCGCCGGAGTGTGAAGATGTTTAGTAAAACATAAAATGTTCCTAGTTCTTATCCTGAGGTAAAATGTCTGGTGCGTAGGCTGGTAGTGATGAAATTAATTCTTGTACCGGAAAAACAAATATGTACAACAATTCGGTACGACTCGCGGATCATACGAACAAGCCCATTCACGTATCATCGAGTCAGCCGCCCGTCGAACCGTTCCTGCCTACCTGCGTGCCTCACACGGCTCATAGTTATCTCAGAGCTTGAACCGAGTGGACGTGCACTCCTCGAATACGATGGAACTTCCTTTGAGCAGCATTCTCAACGCCTCGTACGATGTGTCCGTGATGAAATCGTTGCGCGTGTTCAGGCGTAATTCCGGTACCATTAGCTATGTACTGGAAACGGAATGTAGACAAACAAACGGGTTTATTTAAGTGTCGAGGAGATGAATAGAATCTTCGTGATAGTTGAGAAGTGGAGTGAAGATCGTTATAAAATACCTGCTAACGTAGGTACAAGAAGAGAGCAGATTAGTGACGCACCCTCATAGGCCGTTGTATGTACGTTGTGTATAAATAACGATCGGCCGTGCATTGATATACGGCTGATGTGGAAGAATGCTTCTGATAATAACGCTCTTGTTCCTACGCGAAACCGTTTCATCCTCGACAGAATGTTTGAAATCGTCGGATTCCGCAAGCTGAAACATATTAGACGCGCGTGTTACGGACATGCTTTATTTTGATACAGTACTTGAATACGCCTACACCGCTCTGCTCGATGGGTTTACCGAGTGTAGGGCTGGTGAGAATGGTCTAGTGCTGGATGTTTATTTAAGAAGTTTAGACTTTGAAATACCATGAACTTTGGTACAAAGCAATTGATCGGTACAAGGCTGAGCTCACCTACACCGTTCACCCTGAAGAACTATTTCTTTATATAACGCGCAGTTGTCGTAACGATTTAGAAGATTATTTCAATTGCCGCTATGTTGAGTGAGTTCACGATTGAAAAGCTCGAGTCGGTAGAAATAAACCCTCGATTGGAAAAGCGTGTTTATAAACTTGTGTTTAATAATGTAGCTAACGATGAACTCTTTGTGCGTGCTTTTGATTGTATTCTAGACGTATTTAAAGATGACTTACCAACCGGTTGTAAAATGGGAACAAAAATAGTACTGAACGATATGAAAGCCCTTCATATCGAATACAGGTTTCCCTATACTTTAAGCGGTGAAATATTATTAAGCCGCATATATTGCGTAATGCAGAGCAATAATGATGTAGTTGTAAACTCGATTAAGACCGAGTTTAGTATTTTGAAAAAAAAAAGATGTATTTATATATTTTGCTTGATATTTCTCCTGTACTGTTATGATTATATGCATAGTTCTATTATTATTGAATTGTATTTATATATTTTGCGTGATATTTCCCCTGTACTGTTATGATTATATGCATATTTCTATTATTATTGAAATGTATATTTATTTTATATATATCCATAATTGTGTGTATATATTTCCTGTACTGTTATGATTATATGCATATTCCTCAATTATTATTGAAATGTATATTTATTTTCTATATATTTATAATAAACAGAATGATGCAATGTTGTTTTACTTAATTATATCATGTTACGCCTTCTAAACCTACTACCGGTATTCTAAACCAACTTTTAAGAAATATAATAATGTATACAATGGTATCGCTAAAAAGTGGTATCTGGCAACTCAAGCCATTTACGCCTTCTAAGCCAACTGGCTGATTAGGAGTCTATAATAATGTACACAATGGTATTGCTAAAAAGTGGTATCTGGCAACTCAAGCCATTTACGCCTTCTAAGCCAACTGGCTGATTAGGAGTCTATAATAATGTATACAATGGTATTGCTAAAAAGTGGTATCTGGCAACTCAAGCCATTTACGCCTTCTAAGCCAACTGGCTGATTAGGAGTCTATAATAATGTATACAATGGTATTGCTAAAAAGTGGTATCTGGCAACTCAAGCCATTTACGTCTTCTAAGCCAACTGGCTGATTAGGAGCCTATAAAACAACACCTACTCGGCTGAAGTCTTAATATGCACTTGGCTCCTGCCAGGTGAACACCTCTCCTCCTTTCTCTTGGGGGATAACGCCGCCTCCAAGTTTTCCTTGTTGCACCTGCAGCATCCCCCCTTTGGTTTTTTTTGCAACCCCCCCACTTTGCAACATTCTTGCACTCTCCCCTTTTTCGGCTATACTACTGAGAGATCGCAGAAACGTAGAAATGACCCCCTTACTTATAGCGAACGGTGTAAAAAGAACCCGAAAAGGAGATGAGTGAAAAACCAATATTCCATCATGGAAGTCTGGTTTATGGCTGCTCTCTCGTACTGAATGTTTTTAGTATAGATAAGCGAACAACGCGCGAAACCCCCCTCCCCTCCCCGCAATGTTGCGAACCACTAGAATCCTCATAAAGGCCATTGGGGGCGAACTTCAACCTCGATGTGACCCATCAAAATGTTCTCGGATTAACCCATTAGTGCCCATTTGGTAGAATTTCCTACCATGAGTATTGTTTGTCGTTATTGCATCACTTTTTCTCGTATTCGCGTGATCTTCGGTATGAGTCATTGATATGATGCAATTTTTCTTTTAAAAGGAAATATTCCATTCATTGAAAGTGGATCGATTTGAGAATCTAAAAGATTGCGTCATATCAATGACTCGTACCGAAGATCGCGTGAATACGAGAAAGTGATGCAATAATGACAAACAATTTTGGCGATAGGAAATTCTACCAGTGGGCAGTAATGGGCTAATCCGAGAACATTTTGATGAATATTTTCTCATCAAATTCAACGGTTTTGGGAGGTGAGACCTATAAAATTCTAATTTTCATTTTTACGCACCACCCTAATATATATATATATATATATATATATATATATATATATTATATATACAGTGGTGGGCACCGTTAACCAAAAAGTTAACTTCGATAACGATAATCCGTTAACCCCAATTTTTAACTCCGATAACGATAATCCGATAATTTTACTACAAAGTTAACGGAAGTTAACGATAATCCGTTAACGATAACTATTTCTTTACTAACATTTAAAAAAATCAAGGAAAAAAGCTTTAAAACCCATAGAAAATGTTTATTTATGCAAAATCCAACAATAAATAGGTATTTAACTGTATTTTTATAAAGTTTTGCAATTTTTTTGCTTAACTTTTTTTTTATTTTTAATAAAAAATGTACTGATTACATGTTTTGAAACCCTTGTAACCACTAACCATTAACTAAATTTTAATTTACCAGAGAATTATTATGGCGGGAACTGAAGTTATGGCGGTTTGAATTCATTCGCGGAGCGGTGATCTTCCGTGAATGCTCGCAGTTAACGTGTTAACGGACTTTAATAGACTAAATATCGAGTTATCGGAAGTTAACTGGTCCGATAACGATAAATGGAAATTAACTTCCGTTAATAGTACGTTAAAAAAAGTTAACTTCGTTAATTAACTGTTATCGGATTAACGCTTTAGTGCCCAACACTATATATATATATATATATATATATATATATATATATATATATATATATATATATTTTCAGTATCTCTCTCACATTTTTTAAAACAACTGATTTTTATCAGTGATCGCAATTCATATCTTAATTTTGAAGTTTTTGTAGATGTTATCTTTCAAGTTTTGATTCCGAAATCCTCCTACTTGATACAATCTCTCTGCCTTCACTCTGAATTCCTAATACTGAAGAATCTTATGAGAGACGATTTCTCGACGCCGAAAATCTAAAATTATTAAGAATCATCAGAGATTATCTCTCGTTTCGTTAATTATTTATTTATTTTTTACTCCGGTTTGGTTTACGTTTTAAGGTTGCAGCTCCCTCCTGAATATAAATTAAAACGCATTCTTAGTAGCCACGAGGAAGGATAAAATGTATATCTATACAGTTGGTCACGGATGATTTTCAATAGCGGAATTTGTTGTGCGAGAAACCATATATATATATATATATATATATATATATATATATAGCCAACAACCACAAGGAAAAGGAAACACAAAGTCCGAGCGCTTTCGTGATATATTCGTGAATATATCACGAAAGCGCTCGGACTTTGTTTCCTGTTCCTTGTGGTTGTTTGTTTTTAATAAGGTCACGTGTTATTTTGTGATTTTAGTGCATATATATATATATATATATATATATATATATTTAGGGTGGATCGATTTTACATTTTTTTCGATTTCCATATTCTAATAGAGACAAAAACTTGCGCATGCATGAGAAAATAGCCTCTGCAAAATCTTAGCTTAATAGGTAATCATCATCTGCCCCCGGCAGAGTGATGAAAATCATATTTTAGTAGTCAAAAACGTATTTTTAAACCCTAGCCTAGAGTCATAAAATTTTGTGTGTGTGTTATTTCATGCCTAAGCAACGATATAAATGCTATGGGAAATATATAAATGCATTATTTAAGACAAAGAGCCGATCTGAAAATATGTAATATTATACATATTTTCAGATCGGCTCTTTGTCTTAAATAATGCATTTATATATTTCCCATAGCATTTATATCGTTGCTTAGGCATGAAATAACACACACACAAAATTTTATGACTCTAGGCTAGGGTTTAAAAATACGTTTTTGACTACTAAAATATGATTTTCATCACTCTGCCGGGGGCAGATGATGATTACCTATTAAGCTAAGATTTTGCAGAGGCTATTTTCTCATGCATGCGCAAGTTTTTGTCTCTATTAGAATATGGAAATCGAAAAAAGTAAAATCGATCCACCCTAAATTATATATATATATATATCATGACGGTTTTGTTTGAAGACGGTGGAAAATTTATTTGAATTAAAGTTGGAAATGTATTGTACTTATTTGGAAGAAAGTTCACCTAGAAACAATTTCTAAATCCCTAAAAAATTACTTATTGGTAATGTCCTGGTTTTTCTGTGGGTATTTTATTAATTTTGGTGACTAATTAAATTTCAGAAATAAAACCTATTCATTATTAATTAGTAATTTTTTATGGTTTTTAGAAATTTTGTTCCCGGCGATGTTTCTCCCAAAACTTATATATATATATATAATATATATATCAGTAATGTACTAGTTCTAGTGCACATGCTAATGGTTTTCTAGAACTTTTTATCTTAAATTAGAGACTAGTTTTGATAAAGTTCGCCTGCGTTAGAAAATATACGATGCGGGTTTTTGGTAAGTTCGTGTTGATTGGTTAGGCTTTTTGGTAAGCGGTAAGAGGGGTCATATATATATATATTATATATATATATATATCAGGACGTGAGATTAGAAAAAATAATGAAAATAGAGAGTTTTCATCCATTATTGTCTTGCCCTAATTATAGACACTGAACTTGTTGGTGTGTCTTAGTTTAAAAGAAATATTTCATACGTTTACGCACGCAAGTTCTGTTGGCACGTTCCATTTGTAAGTGAAAAATGTAAGAGGATGCGTGACAGTTAGTTATACCAGTGATCCACCATACCTTTCATGGAAAAGGTTTTGGGCTCGAAAGCGACCATTCGAAACTAGAAAAGGGTTCGAGAGAGTTTTGATGAAAAGCTGTGCTGAACTTCGTTCATAAATGAAAAAAAAAGTGTTCTATCGGATTTGATTGAGAAAATACTTAGAACGTGTTACGTTTAGAAAATCTTTTTCGCGCTTGTTTTTATGTACGACTGAAAGAAAAAGACACGCGCAGTATAAAGGACGTTTTACAAGACGAGATAGGTCATTCTTTTACGAGAGATGGAAATTTCTCTCCATTTAATTGAGACACATTTTTCAAGGCAACCATTGGAGAACACGCTTTAGAAAAAGGGCAGTAAAAAGTGTCTTTGTGAAGAAATTATTGACACACACACACACACACACACACACACACACACACACACACACACTGTAGACAGGCAGAAGTCGTTTGGATTTTAAATAATGATGAGCTTTCCTGATATAAACCCAATTTTTAACTACGGAATTGGAATTTTGGATGGAGAGGTGGCAGAAACCTCCAGCCATAAATGTTGTCTCAAGCCTGTTCTTTGTGTATGGTTACGAAGCGGTTTTAAACGGGTGAGAACGGATCAATTAACCCATCCAGGAGATTTTGTTGAAATTAAAAACTGTCCTAATGACTTTTTTACGGGGTGGGGATGAGGCTATTTTAATTGTGATAATTTTAGAAATTGCGTACGACTATAGTAGTTTACCAGTTTTAACAAAAAGTGAACAACCCTCAAATCTGTGTCGTGTAAGACTGGTGAAAATTGGTTGAGGGGGAAATCGTGTCGTGCGAAGAACCATATAATAAACGGTATTGACAAAAAAAAAGACGGCAATATTCGACCCACAGTCCCCTTCAGGATTAAAAATAATAAACGCTTCATTCTGTGTTTATATACAGGTAAACGAAGCTGTAATTCGTAAACATTGGTGGGCATATGTATTCGTATACCCAGGAAGTGTGCGAATTCGCCTTTTTTTTTTTTTTCGAAAGTTACCCACAACCGCTGCCACCAAAGAGAAAACGCGCCGGACCATGAAGTATGACGGCTTCTTCTTGTCGCGAAAAAGCTGGTTTCCTTTAACCCTTTTGTCTGGAGACGACTGCTGACGGGGTAATTTACGCGTTTAAAGACAGCTATGAAGGAGTAACTCCCTGTAATACTTTTTTTTTAATCCTGTTTATGGATAATTTCGCTCGAGGAGTAATTTCGTGGAGTAAAAGTTGATCTGCTTCTCTTCTAACTGACCTTTCGCCTTTCGCTACATATCGCTCTCAATATTGAGTTGATTGAGAGGTGTTTTAAATGAAACTAAAAATCGAATTGTACATTCTCCTGTATAACTGTTACGCGTATGTTCTTGGATACCGTACGAAATCGCGACAGTATTTAAAAGTATACATGTTGCAGGGAATCGGTGTAACTAGGGATTTCATGAAATCCCTAAAATGTTCAGGAATTTTCACGTAAGGTTAAGTCGTGATATTTTTGTTAAACCTACGGAAAAATTATTGAGTTCCCGGTTAGGTCAACTGTATGCCCTTGATGATTGGTTAGGTTAAGTCGTGATATTTTCGTTAAAACTAGCGAAAATATCACGACTTAACCTCGCCTGAGATCCCTGAACATTTTAGGGATTTCATGAAATCCCTAGTTACACAGATTCCCTGTAACATACACACGCACAGATCATCGCGATACGAATGTGACGATGATGTAGCAATATTAGCGGTGTCGCCATAAAATAATTTTTATTTTTTAATTTGAATCATTAAATATTATTAATTAAAATATATACAGGAGGTTAGGTTAAATTAGCTTAGCTGTCGCAGTCCACAACTGCAATTGACGAAAATGCGTCACACATATATATAAAGGGTGATCCAGAGAAATGGGACCCAAAAGAAACCCCTGTAACTCTTAAAGTATAAGTCCTTTTATAAAATCATACGCATCATTCGAAAGAGGATAGTTACAAGTTTGTACAGGATTGTATAGGTTTTGACGATACAAGACAAGATAAGATACAAAACAAAATAAAAGTGTTAGTTAAAACTAACCCTTCAAGATGACTGCATGGACTGTGGAACAGCTGCGTTTCATAACTGAGCAATATTATGAGCATGGAAGAAGTGTAGTTTCAGCTCTTAGAAGGTGATTTTGACATCTGAAAATTTGTCTTGAAAGATCTTTGAGCTGAAACTACACTTCTTCCATGCTCATAATATTGCTCAGTTATGAAACGCAGCTGTTCCACAGTCCATGCAGTCATCTTGAAGGGTTAGTTTTAACTAAGACTTTTATTTTGTTTTGTATCTTATCTTATCTTGTCTTGTATTGTCAAAACCTATACAATTCTGTACAAACTTGTTAACTATCCTCTTTCGAATGACGCGTATGATTTTATAAAAGGACTTATACTTTAAGAGTTACAGGGGTTTCTTTTGGGTCCCATTTCTCTGGATCACCCTTTATATAGGTTTTGGGGAGGAAATAAAAATTTGAGGTGCATCTTGCTCCTGATGAATCATGCACCCGGACCTGTAAAGAATGTAATGTGTGGAGTGTGAATTAACAACACAAACGAGGAAATGAGTATGAATTTGACCTTCTTTGGATTATGATGAGTGACACTAAGCATTGTGGCTTCCAGTGGTGTGATACACCACGTATGGAAGCCTCCTTAGTACGCAGACCTATATACTTGGCAGTGATGCTGCGAGCTGCTTGTACTCCGAACCCCGTTGCTTAATATGTTAACCTTTGTCAGTTACATTCATGTGTATATATATATATATATATTTTTTTTTTTAAATTTATTTTATACTACGAATCTATCGGTCCTGGGTGCAATTCGAGAGAGAGAGAGAGAGAGAGAGAGAGAGATAGAGAGGAGAGAGAGAGAGAGCGAGAGAGAGAGAGAGAGAGAGAGAGAGAGGAGAAGAGAAGAGAGAGAGATCTATATAATAGATTGACCAGTGCAATAACTGTCTTCCGAACGCACCTTAATAACAGATTCGGTTCATGATAAGCTGTCTGGGTTAACTTTTTTTTCTTATATACGGGGTTAAATCATACGGTGTTTTCGGGTGGGTACAATAGCCCACCCCAGTTCCCCCCTTCGCTAATTTTTCTCGTGGTGGAAGTTCATTCCTCTATAGCCTTTTATAATATTTCATTTTATAAGGATAAGAGTCTCGTACCCGTTATTAAGGGGGTTTTTGATTATAGGGGTTTTCCTGTTTATGGCACCCTGATTTTGGGTAAATTACACGCATAAGGAATTAATTCTGTACCAGATTGGGGTTTGGACGGAATGCCCTAACAGGCCTAACTTATTGATATATGAGGATGGAAGATTGAGTTCTATTTGTGGAGGGTATCTTCCGTTACATATTATAAGGTTTTTCTATCGTAGAACAAAGCAAATTCCCGTTTTAGTGGGAATTATTATTTTATCTGAATTTAAAACTTTTAACTCGCTATACAGATACTGCGTGTATAGATGAGGGTATAGGGCGGCAATTTATAATAATCGAAGAATAAGGCATACGAAAGTAATACCCATATAATTGCCATTCTGACCACCCTAAATTTAGTTGAAAAATAAAAGTCAAATTAACCTTATAAAAAAAAAAAAAGGGGGTCCCAAATTGAACCTTTTAAAAAATGGGGAGACAGTATTAGGGCCTCGTAATATTCCATGCATTTATTATAAATATCTCGTATATTTTTATTATAAGTTTTACGCCAGTTTAGTATTCAGACCGGGTCAATAAATATTTCACGTTAGCGAAACCGTTTTCACTACACACAACCTCCTATAACGTCCGTGGGAATGGTTTTTTTCTCATTTATTTCATTCTTCAAGAACAAAGATTTAATAAGCACACAAAATTACTAATTAGGAATTATTTCAAGTTTTGTTCCTAGATGAACTTCTTTCAGGAGCTGTACTTCAAGGTCATTTATTCATTTTTCATCCTAAATAGTTCCACGTATATGGATATTATTTTGCTGATATAGAACTGAATTGAAAACCTTATCAACGACTGATAAAAATATACCTTTGGTATTGATGTACGCGCATAAATATACGGGGTAGGCCAAAATTATCTAGTAAGTTATCTCTCTCTCTCCCCCTTTGGGATACATAGTTTGCTACAAGTGATTTTGGGTTACCCTGTTTTCGCGCATACCAGAGAGACGGAATATTTTAATTTAAATGTTAATACGTAACCTCCCCCCCCTCATTTTAAAAATAAAAAAAAGTAGGTACCCCTTTCTGCGAATGGGCAAACGTCTTCAGGGCGTATCTCGAGTGAGGGATCGGCAAATTTCGTGTCCATTCTTGTTTGTTCGTGTTTTGTTCGTATTCTGTTCGTTTTAGCACCACGATAAAGATCGTCATTATTCGTCGAGTATTTTCATAATTTTTACATATTAGTTCTCGTTGATGGATTTATGCTCACGATTTGGAAATTGACATAATCAGATTCAATGACGGAAAACAATAAAGGATAACGAATTTCTCCTCAATTATTTGTTGTTCAGGTGGGAACACCTTTGTATAATTTAATAATAATAATAATAATAATAATTTAGTCGTGGGGGGGGGGAGGGGACGGGATAAAATTTTATGAATTGAGTAGCGCAGCGGAAGAAGGGGATAAGCGACAAAATCGGCGAAATGCGTTTTCTGTTTGAAAAAACCGCTTATTCTTTCCTCTGTCACCTCCAGTTTGCAGATATCCCATTTTGTGAGTGGAAACCGTGTTTCCATTCACAAAATGTGCCAGTTGGAGATGATAGAGGGAAGAATAAGGTATCTTTTCAAACAGAAAACTCATTTTGCCGATTTTGTCGCTTATCCCCTTCTCCCGCTGCACTACTCAATTGTGAAGTTGGAGTAATTAAAAGCGTAATTTACGCATTTAGTATGTTTGCTTCATAAAAAGTGTGTATATAATATATATATATATATATAATGCACCTCGGTGACGGCAGGCGGCGCGCAATAAAACCAAGCTGTTCATCCTCCCACAATAAAAATTGGTTGGTAGATAAATGGGTACCCTGGGTACCCTAGTGGTTAAGACGCTGGGTTGCTGGTGGGGCGTGGTTCGGATTCCACGTTAAACTGTAAGTCTAAGATGTAGTGACAAGCTTGACCTTCGTCAGATTGAACAATTCGGTCGGGAGCAAAACCGAGGTTAACCAAGGTTTTATATATATATATATATATGATCCACACAGACCGTGCATGGAACAATGAACTCTTCTGGGATAATTAAATCCACTATAGTCCGAATAAGTAATGGTAAATGACAAATACCATAGTTTTTCTTTTTCATGATGCAAGCCCGACGTGGGCAACGGGTCTCTCGCAAAGAGGTCCCATAAATATAGCTTCCCTCACCAGCTATCTGCAAAGCAGACAGGATCCAGCTTTGGGACATGGATCTAGATCGATGTCCCAAAGCTGGTGAGGGAAGCTATATTTAGGACCTCTCTGCGAGAGACCGTTGCCCACGTCGGGCTTGCATCATGAAAAAGAAAAACTATGGTATTTGTCATTTACCATTACTTATTCGGACTATAGTGGATTTAATTATCTCAGAAGAGTTCCTTGTTCCATGCACGGTCTGTGTGTATCATAAAAAACTCAGGGAACCATTCTGAGTTCATTCCCATATATATATATAATTGATGTACCTCGGTGGTGTAGTGGTTAGCGTCGCTGACTACAAATCCATCGGCCCCGGGTTCGAGACCCGACGGCAGCCGGCGCGCAGCAAAACCCAGCTGTTCATCCTTCCACACAAAAGAAAGTGGTTGGTAGATAAATGGGTACCCTAGGTGGCCTAGTGGTTAAGACACTGGGCTGCTGATGGGGCGTGGTTCGGATTCCACGTTAAACTGTAGGTCTAAGGTGGAGTGAAAAGCTTGACCTTCGTCAGAATGAACAATTCGGGCGGAAGCTAACCAAAGGTATATATATCATCGATGCATTCACAATTTAAGTGGAAGTATGGCCACACACACACACACACACACACACACATATATATATATATATGTACAGGGTGGGCCGTAAGTTTCCATACATAGGAAAATTTAAACGTTTGTTTTTATGTTTCAGATACCCTAAGAATATGCGTTTGTAAGATCTTGTTTACTGATGAAGCAAATTTTTACGTCAATGGAGAGGTTAATCGGCAAAACATACGTTATTGGAGTAATGCTAACCCTAAACTGGCTGAGTCCGACGAGATGCAAGGTGCCGGTAAAGTGATGGTGTGGGCCGGGATATGGGGTGACAGAATTATTGGGACCAATTTTTGTCAGTGGAAATCTTAATGCCGAAAGGTATCTTAACATGTTGCAAGAAGAGATTTTCCCATCCCTGCTAAACGAGGAAGGTAACTTCCCAGTTTACTTCCAGCAAGATGGAGCTCCACCTCATTATGGTCTTCACGTGCGTCGGTATTGGATCAGCAGTAGTTTCCGGATGCTTGGATTGGTCGGCGTGGTCCTGTGGAGTGGCCTCCCAGATCCCCAGATCTCACCCCCCTTGATTTCTATCTTTGGGGGCACTTGAAGGCCATGGTGTATCAGGAAAAGATACGAGACATAAATCATCTAAAGGAACGTATCACCAACGCCATTACAAGCATAACGTCAACTGTGCTAATGCGTGTTCATCAACAGTGGGGAACACGTATTGAAATGTGTTTTCAAAACAATGGCAACCATGTAGAGCATATAATAAATAAAAATGGTTGTCCATAAAAAAATGTTTATTTTTCCTATGTATGGAAACTTACGGCCCACCTGTATATATATATATATATATATATATATATATATATATATATATATATATATATATATATATGTGTGTGTGTGTGTCTAAAGAAAAAAATGTTTAAACAAAGATGTGGCCCTGCTTCAAGATGGCGGCGAACGAGGCAGTGAGATTGCTTTTCTATATTTGTTAGTCTATATATAGGACTGTATCTATGGTCTTACACTTACAGACTTGAGCGCTATGTTGTATGAAAATATATTTGGTATTTCACTTATATATGCTGTATAGTCAGCACCGTTGCGTAAAATTTTTTTTGTTTAGCAACTTGTATGCCGTGTAATGATCAATATTTACGTTTTAAATACAACTTAATTGTGTTATTGTAAATTAGAATAATTATTAACTAGTCTCCGAGTGAAATGGCTTCAATAAACAAGAATACTTCCATCAAGTTTACGTCAGGCAGAGAAACTCTCTTAAGATTTCATTATCTTTCGTCATTGCTTTGTTTACGTGTGAAAATATTGAGCTTTTCACCCCGTGAGTCCGACACGGTGGTGGCTTTGGGGTCTGGCTGTTAATGTGAAGGTAGGTTCGCGTCTCGACTGGGACTTCATATTTCGAAGATTAAATTACTTTTCTGGGTATTCCTTGACGAGGTACTGGGTTCGGATTCAACGTTAAATCTGTTGGTCCCTTCTCTCATATGACTTTTGTAGATGAATAAAAATTAGATTAAATAGTCCAAAGTAATTATTATTATTATTTTACCTCGTAATGGTCTCGTACTACTAAATGAGAGAGAGAGAGAGAGAGAGAGATGCTAACAAAACCCTAAGATCCACTCTAGGCTAGCCCAAAAAGAATGTAGGAAAGTTAGAAATAGCAATGATAAAAAAAAAGTATTAAAAACTTAAACCATGCTTACACTTATAAGACGCGTAAAGCTTTTCACACATGAATAGTAAAGTATAGAACAGACAAGACTCTGTCCCTTCTCCGCCAGCCACTGTTGACAGAAAAGAGTGGTGAAAGAAGATTTATAGGAAAGTAGGAAAAAGTATAATGAAGAGAATAGCGTCAGAGTTCATTCACATCATGCGTACACTTATCTCGTGTACCCAGTTACGCATTAAGTGACGGCGGAAAATAAAGAATAGCATGAATACCGTACTAGACACACTCATTTATTGAGAGAGAGAATTCATTATAAATTATCAATTACTATTAATAGTAATTTGATTTAGTACTTTTTTAATATTATTTTAATAGTAAATATTGGATTATGTTTCAGAATTGCGTTGCGAGAGCGCTTTACGACAATGTAGCCGAATCCCCTGACGAACTGGCCTTCTGCAAGGGGGACCTCTTGACTGTGCTGGAGCAGAACACCGCGGGTCTTGAGGGCTGGTGGCTTTGCTCTCTTAGAGGCAGACAGGTAGGTAATTGTGGCATCACTTGAGGCACTAGAATATAGATCATCAGAGTGCCAGTTCGGGAAGTTTTTATCAAT
Organism: Bathynomus jamesi; assembly: GCA_023014485.1. Classification (NCBI taxonomy): domain Eukaryota; kingdom Metazoa; phylum Arthropoda; class Malacostraca; order Isopoda; family Cirolanidae; genus Bathynomus; species Bathynomus jamesi. The sequence goes on along the minus strand of JAJOZX010000397.1, from coordinate 824,951 downwards.
GTGTGAGATATTAATATTATTGCAGTAGGTTATATATAATATAATATAATTTTTATTTATTTGTGTGTGTGTGTGTGTGTGTGTGTGTGTGTGTGAGAAGAACATTCTGATAACTTGTTTCTCTATTACAGGGAATTTGCCCCGGTAATCGGTTGCGAATTATTCCCGGTTGTTACGATACTGGATCAGGGCTGACTACACTGACCGGTGTTCACGCCATCACCTCCCCCACCCCAGGTCTCCAGAGGGGTAATTCTATGCCCCAACAACAAAGAACCCCCTCTAAAAAGGTAAGAATTGCATGTAGCCGAAAGCTTTTAGAATAATAGTGTAAGAATCCGGACTTTAGGGGTTTGGAAGGTTATCCTGTAAAGGCTGTGGATCCGTGCTTTGGTTGGTTAGCCCTCATTATTAAAAGGAATTGGACACTTTTTCGACAGTTTGTAAATGGACCACTAATATATATATATATATATATATATCTATCTATATTACAACAGAGTAGTAACGGAAGTGGTGTGAAAATGTTTCACTTTACAGAAGCTTCCGCCTTAAGGGGCGGGGCCTGTACATCAGTGTGTATTGAGACCAAGTTGAGTTAGATGAATCAACTCCGCCTACTAATTATGAATTGTCCAATCAGGGATTGTGTTCAATTTCTTTCAAAGTCTGACCAATCAAAGGAAGGAAAATACGTTTACATTTAAATCCAGTACTACTTCATCAAAGTATATTTGCATATACAATAACCACGATCTTGAGATTTTGTGTTCTACGGATTAACATAGTTTCTCCATGCTTATACCAGAATTATACTTGTGAAGTTGAATAACAATTGGTCAATAAATTTAGAAAATGCCGCACGGCCATCATATTTTTTGAGCTTTGCATACGGAGTCACTGGGTCAAAATTTGTGAAGCTGTATTTAAAATCTAAGTGGCTCGTGGGTTTAAAGTGTTCCCAAAGCCTACCTACATCCAGTGAGGCCACGCTTGTACAAAAATTTCATATTCTTTTTATAAAAGCGACGAAAAGCCTACGGGACAATAAACTTGCAAAAATACCACAGGTATCAAAGTTTTCAGCTTTACATCCAAAGCCATTGAAACAAAATTTGCAAAGTTGCACTCAAGATCTATTAATATTATTACTGTAGTAGAAAAACCTAGATACCCATATCTTGGGTACAAAGTGTCACTATAGTCGGTACATAAATTATAATATGTAAATACATTCGTAAAAAAGAAAAAAAGTTTTAAGCCAGTGAGAGATTTAACATTAATTAAAGTCCACGACTCGTGCGAAGTTGCATTTAAAATCTAAACGTTTTGACCCACTGCTTGCGGTGGTGAATCTCAAAAATTTTTATGGCTGTATTCTTTTCCACATTTATTGACAGGTTGTGTTTTCTGTACTTCACCAAAGATTGTGGCATTTTGTAGAACTGTTGTGGAACAATGTTAAACTCTAGTTGAGTTATCCATGCAGTTACGAAGTTACATGTAGCACTCCAGTGATTGATTGACAGAACGTGAACTGAAGGAATACGTGAGGGGTATAAAAGTTTGGCTTATTGTATATCTATGTATGTCTATTACTCTACCATCTCGCTTTTAGGTGATTACTCCAAAACGTGTTGGTGATGTCTACACCTACGACACCCCGCGGTCTCACTCCCAACTGACGGATTACGACGTCCCCCCAATCAGACACCAGAATGATAAAATGTCAGGTAAGGTAATAATAATTAGTTGACGTACGGTATATTGGTATTGTAGGTATGGGCACGAGTTGTTTTTATGGCAATTTGATGGACGTAGAGTTTCAGTATTGGTTTAAAGTTGAGGAGGTATTTCTTTACGAACATACAGGGTCAAAGGGAGTCTATAGACCATTGTTACACTGGTTTAATGGTTGGTATTTAAAATTGGAATTTCTACGTTCTTTTTCGAATTAAAGTTTTGAAAAGTTGCCGTTGTAACCCCAAAGATGGACGAGTAACATCTTAGACGTGACTGTAAAAAAATGTATAGATTTTTTTAGAGTTTTTGACATTGTTCCAAAATAAATTAACAGAATAATAATATAGTATTTTGTGCCAATTTTTAACTTTTTGAGAAAGGGACATTTGAGGTAAATTGTCTTTCATGTCCTCAAAATACCTCCATTAGCGAGGCTTTTCCCGTTACGTTTCAGTTGCGTATAATGACAAGTAAAGGATGTAAACCAAAAGTGAGAATTAACTGCTCGGAACAGACTAAGAACGATTCTTAAGGAAAGGCAATTGCTTAAGAGAGAGGGAAAAAATCCAAGGGTGGCGTAAAAAAAGGTGGAAATAGTGTTCCCAATTTGTTTGATGGGAGATAAACTGTGTTTCGAAAGAACCAGAATGATATTCAGAAACATTTTACAAATTATTCCACGGGTGAAGAAGTTAAGAAAGAGGTGTTTGGGGAAGATTTTATCTCGAAAAAGTAAAAGAACTCAAAAATTAAGAGCAGGAATTAGAAACTAAAGGATTCTTCTAAGTAGAATGGACATTCTAACAAGAATGATTGTTGTTCCAAATCTAAAGGAGATTAAAACAGCAAAGTTCAGAAATCTAGGAAGAGAAAAGATCTGACGTGTTAGAACGAAAGTGGTAATTAGTTAGGGAACAATCCGTCTCCGAGTTTAGGAGCGGGTTAGTGTTAAAACAAACCAAACGTACAGCAACCACCTCTGGTTTAGGCACATCACAGTGCCAAAGGAGACGTTCACAAAACTCTGAAATCGTACGTGAAGCGAATAATTTGCACGGAAACTTAGCCAGCGAGTAAATTTATCTTGACTAACTCGGAGATAGAGTTTATCGCCCGTCACACAATATCGACCTTGAAAGTACGTCCTTCTTTGATGAGAGTACAGAGCCCCTGCGTCGTGTTAGGAGACATTCATGGTCAGTTCGAGGACCTCTTGACTATTATGAGGTTCTTTGGGTCACCTCCCAAGTGTCGGTTTGTGTTTCTGGGAGATTTTGTCGACCGGGGACCCAAAAGTTTGGAGTGTTTGGGGTTGCTTTACTGTCTGTAAGTTCTATTTCCTCTGCATATTCACCTTTTAAGAGGTAACCACGAGGCTGTGAGCATCAACGAATGTTTTGGGTTCAAAGAAGAATGCATCAAAAGGTCAAATGAAAAAGTTTTCCAAACGCTAACCACTGTTTATGATTACCTTCCCGTTGCTGCGGTCGTAGATAATTACATTTTCTGCCTTCACGGAGGTATTGGACCGAGTCTCATTTCCCTGCACCAGATCGAGTCTTTGGACCGGCCTTTACCCGAGACTTCAGAGGGCATTGAATGCGATTTGATGTGGGCAGATCCGAATTCGTAATCGTCACAGACAGAGTTCTTACCAAATGAAGACAGGGGTATCTCGTATCTGTTTCCAAAGAAACGCGTCGATGACTTCCTGAGGAGGAATAATTTGAAACTCATGGTTAGAGGTCACTAACTGGTGTAGTAAGGGTGGTAGCATTCCTTCGACAAGCGGGTCCTGACGGTGTTCTCGGCTCCAAATTATTGCGGGTACGGAAACTGCGCGGCAGTTCTTCAAGTTGAACCGTGTTACAAATGCCACATCGTAACGTTTCCCCCAAATCACACCTCCGAAGTACGGCCCCCCAAAATTATGTATTCGAAAATACCCCACAAAAAGGAACAGTTTCCCATCCAAGAAATGAAAGCTTTAAATGTGAAATCGAATACTAAAAATTGTAGCAAGAATTGAGACTAAACAACAACAACATTCGTCGTCGTTATTTACATTTTATCCTAATTATTATTATTATTGTTGTTATTTCTGTGTAGGCTTTAAGAGTCGGTGTTTTCAACATGTCTCGATATACTCTGTTATAGATTGCTTGGCTCACGAATGCGATAGAATAATATGAACAGAAGACGTTTCTTGCGGCTTAAATCGTATGAACGTACTGTAAATTTACCTTTGTTGTAAATTGATAAGTTAATTATATCCTTTTTCATAGATAATAAAAATTAACGATTGGTAACATTATCTTCCAAGGTTTTTTTTTTAGTGGGGTGGAGCACGGTGGTACTCTCGAGGGTGGGGATCTAGACCCCTCGCTAATTATGCACTAGTACAGTAAGTGTGGGAAGTCGGGATAATTGTTTTAAGGAACTACGACGTTATGAGCCCATCACGCGTTCGTTGCCACGTCGCGACATCGCTTTCCGTTAGGTCAGCGAAGTTGAACAACGTTGGTTCTGTTCAGTAGTTGAACGGGGGACCCTCCTTTGTTTCCAGACGATATAGCGACCCTCGGATGGTTCGGTTGGTTCCACGTAAAGTTGTAGGTCCCCTTCGTCATATGACCACCTTAGCCGTTACGAAAGAGGTGAACCCCCTCCCCCTGAACATTACCATTATTTAAAGGTCACTCTCCTCTTCTTTTTCTCGTCTTATATTTTTTCCCTCCTTCAGGTACGGATGCTACCCGCCTGTCGCGTAGCAGCAGTCTTCGGTACGACACCCCCCGGCCCATCCTGCGTGGATCTTTAGAACAGTATGATTCACCCCGCCCTCTGGAAAGCCAATACGATTCCCCCTCTTCGAGGCCCCTTTACGACTCCCCGAAGTCGTCGCAGCAGCAGCAGATGCACTATGACACTCCTCGTCCAAACGAGGCCTCGTCAGTAGTCCCGAGGAGCCTTATCAAAGGAGTTCGCGGAGGCCAACCTGCGTCTTCGGGAAAAGCAACGGCCGTTCCCCAGAGTCAGAACCAGAATCAGATGTCCTCGCAGCAGCAGCAGCAGGATGAGGAATACGATATACCCCGACCGGTCATGCAGTCGGAGGGAGAGGTACAGCCGAGCGATCGTTCCAGCAACGTCTCTCTCATGTCGTGCGATTCCCAGTTGTCAACATCGTCTTCCGCGTCGTCGTTACAAGCTTCCGAGTCTCTATCTCTGTCTTCTATTGGAGGGTCATCGAACAGGTCAAGTTTGGAGGCCCAGGACGTGTATGATGTCCCTCCAGAGCCGCGTCGGTTCATTCAAGCGCAGCAGAAACCGAAGTTGCCACCCAGGGAGAATCGCGATGTCAGCGATGGTTCTCGAATGGCGGTCACCTACGACACTCCCGCAAGAACGTCCGCCAAGCTTGCTTGTGGAGAAGCGGTTTATGATGTTCCTCCCCAAGTCAGTAGAGATACACGGACTTCAGACACTGTAGATTCCATCTTAAATAGATTGTCTTCCGGTTCCGACTCTTCTACCGGAGCCGATGTCGATCTCTTGAACTTCAAGGAGCTTCCTTTGGAGTTGGATTCTGCTCGAGAAACTCTCGTGAAGTTCGAACAAGAAGTTCTCGTTGCCGTTGATAAGATCACCGGTTTGAAGTCTACCAAAATGGAAGTAGACAAACCCGAGGAAGTGAAGCTTTGCATCTACAGACTGAAGGAGGCGGTGGGGAACTTGCTGAATTTTAGTAGAGGAGCTGTTGGGAACGCCTTCAAGGGCGGAGAACACAAACTGGCTAAGAGAATATCTCGATTGATCGACCCAATTGAAGCTGCCAGTGTTCTTGCGTGTGACGCCTTCAAGAGGATGCAAACGTTGCCTCCCGGACCGTCCGCGAAAGCTATCTCCCAAGAGCAATTCAATCAGGTGTCATCAATTTCAACCTCTTTAGGGGAAAACGCGCGACACCTAGCGAATGTAGTACAGAGTAACGCTCATTTGCTGTTCAAACGCTCTCCAACGATAGAACAGTCGCTCAGCAAGAAGCAAATGGAGGACGAGGAAAAAACTCCCGTTCAGGAGAGGCCTCTTCCCGACCTCCCCATCCAGAAGAAGGTCAACGAACAGTTGTACGAGAATGAAACCCATACTTTGCTGGAGGATTACGATTACGTCAACCTCGAGTCAAAGGAAAGTGTCGAAAGAGAGCACAAAGAGATCATGGAAGCTCTTCCATCTGAACTCCGTAAATCGTACGATAATCTCATCAAACAGTCGTATTTAGCGGTAGACAGTGACCACAAGAAGGTCCTCCTGCAACAACAGAAAACTGACAACGAAATAACAATAGCAGCGAGCCCCGTAACAACACCAACGAACAACCAATCTATTAAAACTGTTGTCGCAACTCGATTAGACGCCAATGACAAGCAAGTCCTGAATTTTTACGGCGCTCAAGCCAAACTCCATCTTCAGACCTTAAATTCGGCCATTGACGCTTTCCTCCTCACTGTCGAAAACAATCAACCCCCTAAAATATTCATCGCTCACTCGAAATTTGTCATTTTGAGCGCTCATAAACTGGTCTACATTGGCGACACGATTCACAGGAATGTCATGAATTCGGAAGTGAGAACCCGCGTCCTCAACTGCACCAACGCCCTCTGTGACGCCATGAAGAACACTGTAACTGCCGCTAAAACTGCCGCACTTCAGTTCCCTTCTGTCACCGCTGTTCAAGCTATGGTGGACGCCTTCGTATCCATATCACACTTGTCGAACAATCTTAAGAGAGCCATTTGTCGAGATTGAGACGAGGATTATTAGTTTGGGAGGTCAGGCACAGTGCTTGTAAATACTTCTATTTAAACTGAATCATTTAGTGCTTTAGAGTCTCGACATGAAATATATATATATATATATATATATATATATATATATTATATATATATATATACAAACAACTTTAAAAAGTCTATATATCGAATTTGTCAAACTGTGTCTTGAAACAGGTATTTTAGCCAATCAAAAATCACTATTGTAAAAAAATAATGACATCTTTAAAACTAGAATTAAACAGTGCCAAAGAGAAGTCTATTATATACATACATACAGTACGAAGATAAGCGTAGGCAATATTATTCAATGTATTTATTTGGTTTAAGTTTTAATATAGAAATGTCGGTAGGTATTAAAATACTGTAAATTTTAATATATTTAAGGCTGTGATTTAGTATTAAGAACATAATTAAGAACATAATTGTAGAGTTATTATAATAAATACAGGGTTTACCGTAAGTTGGTGAAACCTTGCACCGATTTATGGGGCACCCAGTTATTAAACATGGCGTAGAAATTGAATTGGGTCAAAGGGAGGAGGTATTGAAAAATTATTTTATAGTAAAAATAATTATTATTATTAAGTTTTTTTGTGTGGTTAAAAATTTTCTTTTGTATTCCTCAACATGTTAAATTAGCATATTGTAACTGTTGTTAGGTCTGTATAAAAAAAAAAAAGTTTAATTATAACGGACCTCTATACATTTAGTTGTGTATATATATATATATATTTTTCAATTATTTATGTTCAAACAAATATTTTTTTTTTTTTTTTTTTTACCAGAATATTTATATATGTTCAGTTATATATAACCTTGAACTTTTATTATTTAATATTTTAAACAGAGGCTATATTCTTATTGTTAAACAAGACTGAGTGCGCCCCCCCCCTCTCTCTCCTCCTCTTCAAAATGCGTTGAATTTGAACTTAATTTTTTTTCTTGTTGTTGTTGTTGTTGTTGTTGTTGTTTTTTCTCTTACAAGTTACACAAAAGAAGGCTGCTGTTATTTACTAATCATAATTGAAGTTCAATTTTGGCATACTCGTTGCCACAGCATGGCGGCTCTCAACCTTTTAGTGCGTAGTACCCATTTTTCGTAAGTCCTTCCGACGTTCGCGACCTCACCACCCAAAATCTAACAACTCTTACTTCGAGATGATTAAAATATAACCCTGCATTTAGCCACGAGATTACGGAAGGACCCCTTCTCTTACACACACAAAAAAAAAAGGTTACCTAACCGTTGGAATTAATCGTTGAAACGGGAAATGCATATTAATATTTTTCACGAAGTATAATTTCTTTAGTAAGATATGTTTCGTCTGTCCCAGAAGAACTGCTCGGCTACCCCCCTGGTTGAGAACCGCTGCCATAGCAACTTCAAGGGAGCTGCTGCTGCTGCTGCTGCTTATCTTCACTACCCTCAATACATACAGAGGTTGATAACATTTGCTTATTTCACCATTATATAACGATCCACGGGAGTCTAGAAAATGGTTTAGATTTAGCGAGACTATTTAAAACTATTTAATCAATTTCATACGAAATCTATTAATCCATTCCATATTATGACGTATGGCTCGTATCATAATTCGGGCAGATTGTACAGTATTTAATAACGCCGCATGTACTTAGCATTTTTCCTCAAAAGTCGGAGCTACCGTCTGAAAACGTGTTTTCGACATGTTTCGGACTTAAGTCACTAAATTGGTAACACTTTCTTCAGTATATACATACAGGGTGTTATCAAATTGTTTCATAAATTAGTATACATTCAGGACGTCAAAGTGAACCAAAAAAGTTCCTATGAACATAAATGAAAAGGTTTATTGGCAGACTACAGCCCATATGACAAATATACTTTTACAGTTTTTTGAAAATTAGAGAGAGCTTATCGCCCACCTTAGATCAAAAAGAATAAATCAACATAATCGATAAAATAAATAATGAAATAAATGTTTAATTACCTTTAATGTGAGCCCACTAGTGCGCTACCGCCCAGGTTAGTGACCCCCTGGCTTAGAGGATAAATGGCAGGACTCGTGGATAGCTTGGATGATCGGGTTGGTTCGTTTTTTAATTCTTTGCATTAGACTGTTGAGCACGTAAATCCGCAAGCGCTTCGTTTCCGAGATACATTGCTTTTTTGCGGAGGACGATCCAATTAAAACGAGTTATTAAAGTTTATCGAAGTTTATTTGCAAGTGCTCAAAATGGTTTCCTCGCATCAGAGTATATTTTCAACGCGGCGTTGAAAATTGTCGCGTACGTTCGAGAACACCTGTATGGTTGCTACACGTTGCCACAATTCTTCTGTTATTAACTTCTCTCTCGCCTAAACAAGATTTTCTTTAAAATCCCACAAGAAGTCAATTATATTTAGGTCCGGAGACCTGGGTGGCCACTCCACCGCTGAGGATATTCTTCATTGGGAAAACTAACTAGTATTTTTGTAAATTTTAATGACTTGTTTTAATTGGATCGTCCCCGGCAAAAATGCAAAATGTATGTCGGAAACGAAGCGATTGTGGATTTATGTTCACTTCGACGTCATGAATATGTAGACTAATTTACGAAAATTTGATTACACCTTCAACAGTTTTTTCTTAAACCAGGCAATTCACCAGTGACATGATAGTCATGACGCGTTGCTGGCGTGTCGGCATGCGTAACTGCATATCAAAGTGCCGAGCATGATGTGACGTGACAAAAAATATCAAAATTTTCGAACCTGTCGGACACGTTTCCAAGTTTGGTCACTGACATTTCTATTGAAACCAGTGGTAAATGTATAGAGAGTAAGACTTATTATTTTTTTTTAGTTAGCCATATTGTCACTGGTGTTTGACTTGTTTTTCAAAGTTTTTATTTTAATATATGAGGGGTCGCGCGTCTTAAGGTACCTAAGCGTCAAAAAAAAAAATAATAAAATATTCCAAAAACACTTCATTAGCATACTTTAGAACTCTAATTTGGCCAAAAATGAACGTCCTAGTTCAATTAATGAGATATGCTATTGCGAGAATATTGTTGAACTTCTGGCAGCGATTTCTGGCGAATTTCAATTTTGGCGCTTAGGTACTTTAAGAGGCGGGACCCCTCATATAACTTACTTTAGCACTTTTTTTTTTTTTTAAATTTTCATCTAATTGATTCTTTTAAAAGTTTCCATCAAGGGCCATACTCTCAATATTTCGACTAACTTATACACAGTCGCGCGCACAAGTCTAGTGTCCGATACTCCTCTGTATTACGCTAGAACCGAAGATGACTCGCGTACACGATTACGTAAGCATAGTTTTTAACTTGAAATATGGCGACAGTAAATTGAAGGTTAGAAGCTAGAAATGGAGTTACAGCTAGATAATAGCTCGGTTACTCCTAATACTCTGTACTTAGTGATGGAAATGGGACCCATTGACGATTTATTCCAGGTTACATTTCACGAAAATAAACCAAACTCCATTACTAATTTTAGGACAACAGGGTAATCGTAAATCCACTCTACCCAAAGACTCGCGGATAAATATTTTCGGGTTGCGTGACTTTACGATCACCCTCTTTAATTCCAGACTAATTTTGGAAGATTGTAAATTGACTTCCAAAAATCCTTTGTAAAAAATGTAAAAACTTAATTGTGTTTTGAATATATTTGATATTTGAAATTTATCCCGTGTTAATAAAATGTAAATGAGGAAGTCCTTTCTCTCCCTTCGAACTACGAGGGGTATGGTCAAGGTAAACGGGTCGGTGGGTATCCACACCACTAGTTCTAAGTAAAACGGCGTAGTTCAGGCCTAACACTACGCGGGTCCCATTGCTCGACTCCCTTTTACAGATAGTGTGTTACAGAAGGGTTTCTTAATCGAAGCGAGGCACTTACACTAGACAGACGGAACCACTGGTTGACCGCGAGCGATAACCAAAGAAAATCAAACCTTTAATCTTCGAGGAAAGAACCGTTCCAAATAAAACTGGATTAATTCAGGGTAGAGAGAACCACAATTATCCACCGACTGAATAAGTTTTAAAGTTACGTGATCAGTTGGTTTAAAATTGGATTCATGATGTGAAAGCTTGGGTTCGACTCCTACAGTCATCACAGGCTGGAGACGAAGTCCACCTATACTGATTACTTAGTTGTTTAACTTCCTCCGTATCGTCGAAGTTCATATAATGGAGGGGATCCAAGCCACTGATCGTTATATCACTTTAACGATGAAGATTAACCCTTTAAGGACGAGTCCGCAGCATATGCGGCCACTCTTGTTACCAGAACGTATAGATTTTATTATTCAAAACTAAATATTTTAGTAACTAGTCACTGAAATAATACACATTTTGGGTTCCTTTCCCGACAACTAATTGATATCTATATATAAACATGTAGAAACATTTACAGAAAAAGCATTGTACTACAGTTTATATTATTTCTGGTGGACCTTAAGGTACCATCCGTCGTTAAAGGGTTAAGGACGTGGAAGAAACCAAATTAAACCTGACAAAAACGTATCCTTGCAATTGGAATGTAAAATTGAGGAAAGAAATTATTTTTTTTTTTTAACAAAGAAAATAGAAGAAAATCTAATCTCTTAATTTCTTCCCACAATCGTATAGTTGATCAAGAAAGTCCTTCCATCAAACTCCCATGTGTGACGACCAACTAAATTTGACAACCTAAATTCCACAAGATAATTAAGGGGGAAGCGGGCAGAAATATGACGAGGGTATTTATGGTCTCCCGAAAAGTGTTCCAAGATATTTTAGAAAATAAATAACCATGTTTTAAAGGTGTGTAAACTATTGTGCAGTGTGTCCGAAAAGTCTTCACCCAAAACTAATTACATGAACATGTTTCGAGGTGAACAAGGAAAATTTTGAACATGATAGGAGGGCCAGAAACCGGCACGGCAGTCAGACCAACAATGCGGCCCATGTCACTAACTTCTGGATGATTATTATTAATGAGAACTATCGGAGAACGAACCCGCGATCTCTCGTCTTAACTTCACTCACGGGGAAATTGTTACTCATTGATACACGGGTGATATCTTCAAAATTAGATGGTTTAAAAAGGAAAATGTTATTTATTACTCATTTAGTAGAAACTTTTCGGACACACTATTCATAGTTATCTTTTGAAATAACCGTCTATTCATATAATTATGAAGTACAATCGACACGCAGGATGATGCAAAATTAAGTATACAGCTAGCTATAAATAAAATAAATAGTTAACTACTTACTTTTGCAACATCGTGTATTTTAATTAAATAATTGCGTTTGATAAATTTCAAATTACCAAAATAACTGTTCTTACCTAAAATAAAATCCTTGGAACACTTTTCACTATGAATTCACGCGAGCTTAACTGACCAATCAGAGAGGGTTGTTATACAAATCCCCAACCCACGAATGGAACTGGTATCCATTCAAAGAAAAGTTTCGACAAAACTAGTAGTAGTAGTAGTAAAAAAAAAAAAAAAGCTTACGTTAATATTTCAGATATTTTAGTGAAAGGAAGCTTATAAGAGAAAAGATCTTAAAAATATTTATTATTGAGGATATTTGGATAAATAAACTAAAAAAGGGAAAAAATGAACAGCTCTTCAGTGAGTCGCTTCTTCATACATATAATAAAGATCTTTGGAATCTTCTTCGCTGATCTTGGCCCAACCTTCCGAAGTGATGTGGTAAACTAACAAGGAAATAAAAAGTTATTCAAACAAACAATAATAATAATGGGGATGTTTCACCTACTTCATATAATGTCTATGACGGAGGGGACGTACAGCTTTACGTAGGAGCCAAACCATCTTACAAGAATCGCTACATAATCGGACGCGGAGGACGGTCTCCCATCCAATTATTCCCCAAACCCAATGTGGCTTAACTTCGCTGATCGACAGAAAGCGGTGTTACGACATTGGGCACGACGTACCTCACCTGATGCGGGTTCGAGTCCCCCAGCTCCTAATTCCCCACAATATTACCCTTTCCACGAGACTCATTTATTGAAGAAAACTACAAAACTATCAGCCATCATCAGATGAGAGCAAAATATACGTCAAGGAAAGTGATTTGGTACCATAATCTTTTTCAAACAGAAGCAAGCAAGCCCAATACCCAAAATACGCTACCCGTTACAATGAATGCTAATAATAATGTCGCTCAACCTCGCTGATGTAACGGGAAGCAGCGTTGCCACATCAACAAATAGATTCAAACGGGGAAACCCCGAAAACCCTCCGCCGCAAGAGTACCTCTCACGATCCCTCCTGAGCCTCCATCACGATGAGTCGCGTGAAAGATAGCTCTTCTTCCAAGTTCGTGAGCTTCCTCATCCGTCATGTCGTAGCGGTATCCGTTGTCTATAATACCGTACGCGTACAGCGAACCCGATCCCACGCTGAAGAGATTCCCGGAGAGCCTGTTGCCGTCGTTATCCACGTAGTAAAGACCCGGACCCTGAAGGTTTCAATCAAACTCATCAGTAGAAACTCCGTGAGGAAATCGTATCAAACAGTCAAGTAAACCATTCAATGAATCTAGGGCATGATAATTATTATCATCATCACTTCCAAAAGCCTAATTTTACACTTTTAACAGTAAAAGAAATTCCTCTCAAAACAAGGATTTGATAATTGGAATAATCTAGAAACAAATTGAAAAGCAAAGGAAAAACATGGATCCATGGGTGCTAGCTTTCTCTCTTCACCCCATATCCCAATTCCTTCAATTCTTCCGAATCTTTACAGAAATCAGTTTCATGCAGAAATTACTACTTTCTTTAAATTAAATATACAGTATGTCACATAAGTTCGGTCTAATAGGAAAATTACTTTAATTTAAATTTACAAAATTAATACATTAGAACTAAGACAAATGTTCAAAGTGAGGTCTTGTTTTGGGACCACTTTTTTTTCTTGTGGGTAGAATAACACCTAATATGGAAGCGAGTTACACTCGTAAAGAAAAGGACTCTGAGGCCTTTTCCTCAAGAGTGTAACTCACTTCCATATTAGGTGTTATTTTACCTGCGACAGAAAAAGGTCCCAAAACAAGACATCAATTTGAACATTTGTTTTAGTTCTAATGTATTACTTTTGTAAATTTAAATTAAAATAAATTTTCCTACAACACAACTTATGGGACACACTGTTTACCCTATGCATAAATCAGCATTAACCAAAATATATTACTGAATTGTCATTTCAATAATAAATCCAAATTACTGTATACAAATTGTGTATAATGTAAGCAAATAAAGTAATTATTGTCATGAAAGGTAACTCATTGCCTCATATTTGGCACTTCCTTAGATGTAGTACGTACTTAAATTTGTGGGTTCTTACTGAAAATATTGTACTTACATTCTCTCTCCATACTGTCTTTTGAACAATAAAAAATGTAAATAATCCTTTCACACGAGGTTGTTACTTCTCTCCTTCAATTATTCTCCAATTCATCCAGAACAAATGCATCATCAACATATATGTTACAGCCATCACTCATCTTCCAAATTCACATTTCCTCCAGCATTCTTGCTTTCACAATGCGTATTACCCCATCCATAATTCCATATACGCATTACGGAGCTCTGTCATACCCGAACATTAGAAATGAAACAGCCACAAATTCACCCTCAACTCTTACAGAAGCACTGCTACCTATGCAAAAGTTGCTCACAATTTAGCACTGGCACCATACATTCTAAGCACTTACCACAACATGGATCTACTCACTATAAATAGGCTGCTTCCAAATCCACAAATGTCACATACACAGGGTTGACCAAAGTAAATAGACACCTTTGTTTTTTCCAGATTTTTTATTTGACTATAAACATCAATAAATAACGAATTAATTGAATCAATATACTTAAAACAGAGCTGCTTTCTCCTTTGCGTTTCTCAATCAGCTGTCTCACTGCAAACACTTGATCAATACCACCCCTTCCTCTCCTAAAGTTGCCTTGTTTATCTCCAACCAACAGACATGTAATTCTTTTTTAATCAATCTATCAATACCATTCCATATACTGTACTTTTGTAGCAATACTTAAAGGCTTGTATCCAATACCTCTTTCACCTTTATTTCTATATAGTGGTACAATTACAGCTTTTGTTCCTAAAAAACACCTTTTCCCATGCTTTTTGACATCTTACACAACCATCCATTCAAACATAATTCCACCTCTGTATTTAATCATTTCACTAAATACCCCATCAATTCCTGCTGATTTTCCTTTCCTCAGATTTTATAGTGCTCATTCAACTTCTTACTGATGTTTTCCACTCCTTGGTATACACTTCAAGAATACCATTTCAATGTAAAACAATGAAAAAAACCCCTGAGTTCTTACCTTCTTATCCCAACCTGAAATCATTACTCCAACTGACAACCCATAACCCTTGTACTGGTAAATCATATTAGCAAGCAGTTTTGAGGCAGCTGCTACAGAAATTCTCTCTCGATTTCTGAGTTCATAAATACGGCATTGTTTGGCTAAAACCCTCTCCCAGTATGTGCAATCAGCTGCTCCTCCAGCCATTGTCCCAAGGAGGTACTGATTAATTTCTATGATTTTCTTGACACGCCCAGAACCTGATAAGAAGAATGTATATAATATATTATTCCTTATCATACATATTACTGATATGGTTTTGGAGAACTTTTAACAAAATCTAAATTTTCTGCGTAAAGGGCCTAGAATAAACAAATCTCATTCTCTCTCCAATGAAGTAAAGCAAAAAGTAATTAATGTAAGTGACCCATAATTCTAAATTTTCATAATTGGTAATTAGAATAATGTAATGATGGGATTGTTTAACCAAGCCTCCACAACATCAAAGGTCATATGATAGAGGGGACTGCCAGCTTTACATGGGATGTGGAATGGGGGTTACTAGATAATCTGAATGCAAAGGATGGTCTCCTATCCAACTACTTTCCAGACCCAATGCTGGTTAACTTTGCTGACTGACAAGAAGCAGTGTTTGACACTAACCACAATGTAGCCCAGTAGTTAGAGTAAAATGGGTAAGTTTCAAGAGAAATGGTTAGTTTACGCATATTTACAATTTCATAGCTTAAACAGTGTATGAAATTAGTTACTGTATTAGAATTCTTCCAACAGCAGGAAAACAATCAAACATATGCAATAATATTAGTCTAACTGTAACTTCAAAATAAAAATATTTTAGTTATTTAACTCTCTCATATTAATATACTTTTTCATAGCAGTGTATTATACATATATACGTTTTCTGTATAGTTATGAGTTATTAACAGGATTAGCTACAGGTATTACCCAGGGATGGGGAGTCAGCCAAAAACAACTGACTCCCGGACTCTTGAGTCGGTATTTTTAAAAACCGACTCCAACTCCCGACTCTTTCCTTATCATGCTGATCTACAACCTTATAAATATTGGGATGTTTGTTTCGTAGATGGCGTTTCAAGTTTGAGGCTCTAGTTGGAGCATTAGCATGTTTCCCAGTGTAAGCACTAATTTTTGCATTACACTCTTTACCATCCTTTTCTACTTGACAAATAAAAATACTTTCATCCTCATTTAGCTTAAAATATTGAAAGACTGCTGATTTTCTACTAGGCCCACGACTCATTACTAATAGGGGCTAATTAAATTAATAATTAATATATTGCTAATTTTTATATGGTACCTAGTATCCTAAAATAGAAATATGAAATTCATTTGCTAAGATTTACCAGAACAATAAATCAAATGTGGAAATGTGAATCTAGAATTAGTTCAGGAAGATATTTATTTAGGGCAGAGTAGTATTCTGGTAAATTGTTGGCATATAGAAATTGAATCAAAGAGTCGGGAGTCGGTCGTTTTTACCGACTCCCAACTCTTCAAAAAAGCCCTGACTCCCGACTCCGACTCCCCACCTCTGGTATTACCTACCATGAATACATGAACTAACAAATAATCCTAAGCTACTTAATTCCAGAACTTACCAATATATTGGCCAGAAGTAGCTCGTGAATCAACAGCCAAAATAACACCATTTTTAAATTTAAAACCTAAAGTAGTTGTTCCATGGTCATACTTTATGTTAATTTTCTTTCCAGTTTCATCCACCAGGAAAGAACCTGAGGAAATACTTTCCTATAAGAAATGTGAAAGAACCAATTAACACGAGAGCAGGATATTAATGAAGTACCATAATAATTAAACAATTCTAAAAGTGCACTAAATAAAATAAGAAAGTAAATGCAGTTATTTATGTGGCTAGCTTTTAAAATTAATATTTATCATTAAAACAATGAGCAGGCTATGTAAAGCTGTATTTCAATAAGTTTATACAATCCTATTTCAAGTAACTTAACTCATAATGCAACTAAAGAAAAATTAAAATAAAAAGGAATAAAATAAACTATGAAATGCTTACCTTAGAGAGAGGTGGTGAATACAAATTTAATGGATTTGAGAAATACTGATTAAAAGTGGATGAGGATGCTGTTGTCAAGAAATCATCTCCAACAAGTGGTTCCTCTACCAACAACTTGTTACTAAATGGATTTTTACTTACACCATGTAAGGCTTCTAAGGCCATGATCAATATAATTATGTTAAATAATAATTAGTGCTGTGTACATGAATAAATGAGATAACCAAGATTAGTACTATAATCATGACAACTTGTACAGTACGAGGTCAGCCTGTAGTCTATAGTCTATACCAGTAATTAGTAGGGGTTGTAATCTGGCATTCAATCCAGGAGGAAATTTAAATTTTGTGCAAGACCAACATTTGATAGGCATAGTGTGGGTAATGCCAAATAGTGTAAAGTCATTTTGGCCCAAGAACCAAGTGAGCCCATAAATGATAGCATACAGTATGCATTCAATTTCTACAGTGTGGTGGTGGTTATTTTTCAGGGTTTTCTACACCCGTTTTTTTTTTTTTTTTTTTAAACCCACTTGAAAAAACCTGCTAGTTTGCCCACTTAACTGGATTTTTTCAAATATTGCTTTTAATCACAAATATTCAGGTTAATTTGAGCTTAACCATACATAAGACATTTAGTTATTTATAAATAATTACCAATAAATTAAAATAATTCATGTATTCATACATTGTGCATTGGAATATTTTAATATAATACTTTAATGGATAAAAAATTAAGAATTGAACATCAGTTTGCTGAAAATGAACTGGCTTTAGTGAATTATAGATCCTCATCTCCTGCACTCTGTTTGGTTTTAAAAAACTATTATACATTACCAAAGATAATTTTATTTTAATAATAACCCATATATCTAGCTTCATTAGCATGAAATAAGAAGTTTTAGTTCATTTTAAGCCATTCAATCACTAATTTTTTACAAAATAATTGTTCTTTCATTAAACACTTTTTAATCTCATATTTTAAGGTACTTTAAGGTAGCTACTTTACTCTTACTTTATAATAATTTGCATCCTAGAACACCCTTGAGTATGCACACAACGTTCTCTCCCCAGATTCTCTATAATTTTATATATATATTGAGTTTCTAATTTATGGTGTAATTGTAGGCTGCTTTAAAATGTACCTTAAAACATAATACAAGATAATGCTCTAAAATTAATTCAAATCTTTCTGTGATTCATCTGCAAAAATTCAAAATAAGAAAACTCTTTCCTCTTAGACATAAGTATTGTAAAAAATATTGACAATCAACTTTAAAATTTCGGAGAAACCCCAGGTGTTTGGCTTTTTTTAATTTTTTTAAAAAGGTGGGTTTTTTGCCAACCCTGTTATTTTTACCAAACAAAGTGAGGCAAAAACAGTGTAAATGACCATGTATAGTGGAGAGCTCAAGAAAGCAACTTGCTCCTCCACCAAGCTAGACCTTTGTGTGAAGAGAGACCAACACATGGAACAGCAACAAGCTTAACAAGGTATATATACAGGGTGGGCGGAAAGTAGCTCCCTATTTTGGATTGGTAAACAAATACGTATATTATCCATTTATTTCAGAAGAAATAATATGAAAAGGTAGGCATATATGGTAGGTTTTCTCTAAAATTCAATGTGGGCTCCAACTCTTTCCACCAGCTTCTGGAGCCGCCCAGGAATGGCGTCCACTGACTTTAGCAGGAACTCCGGCGGGATGGAGGACATGACTTCCCAAATTCGGTCCTCCAGTTCTTCCAATGTCCTCGGTTTGGTGCAGTAGACTTCTTCCTTTACCCACCCCAAAAGAAAGAAGTCGCACGGTTACCGCTGAAAAATGGCAGAATCGGTTCAGTGTAACGGTGTGGTGTGGTATGACCTCAGATCAGGTTGTGGGCCCGTTCCTTCTGCGCAACACCATGAATGCTGAGCGGTACCTTGCTATGTTGCGAAACGAGGTCTGGCCGGTTGTCAGCACATGGGAGAACATCGACGATCTGATATTTATGGAAGATGGCACCCCTCCGCACTTCGCTCTTGTTGTCCGTGAGTGGCTGGATGCCCACTTCCCTGGGCGTTGGATGGGTCGTCGTGGTCCACATCAATGGCCAGCCAGGAGCCCCAACTTGACACCGTGCGACTTCTTTCTTTGGGGGTGGGTAAAGGAAGAAGTCTACCGCACCAAACCGAGGACATTGGAAGAACTGAAGGACCGAATTCGGGAAGTCATGTCCTCCATCCCGCCGGAGTTCCTGCTAAAGTCAGTGGACGCCATTCCTGGGTGGCTCCAGAAGCTGGTGGAAAGAGTTGGAGCCCACATTGAATTTTAGAGAAAACCTACCATGTATGCCTACCTTTTCATATTATTTCTTCTGAAATAAATGGATAATATACGTATTTTTTTACCAATCCCAAATAGGGAGCTACTTTCCACCCACCCTGTATATATATATATATATATATGGGGGGGTAGATGTATTAGTCTAAACTATGGAATTTCAGGATATAGGAACAATGATTAGGAATAAGAAAACTTTTTGACCTTTTGAAAGATATAGTATGGAGGAAGATTTTGAAAGGTATGAATTAAGTAGCCAAAAAAGGGAATTGGAAATAAATTTAGCGAGAGAAAGTAAAAAGGATCCCCAAAAATTCTTTAGCTATTATTATTATTATATAAGCTACTATTGGCCCTTCAGAAAATAATGCATCAGTAAATGAGAAGAATGAGGATATATCTAATGCCCTGAATAATTTTTTTGGCATCTGTTTTCACTATGGAAAATTTAGATTGTAAACCTGAACATGTTCTTAAATTTTCTCCCACAAGATACCCCTAAATTATAGCCTAACCTAAGCTAACGTACTGCTTAGCTCTTTGAACTCTTGTCTCTACACTGTGCCCAGAGGGTAGAATTTTGCCCCATTTCCTATATTTGGCTCAGTTTCTAGCCAAACTTTTGCATTAACCTCATTAGCTACACTATTACTTGAAAGGATAATTAATGTCAACCCACTATGCTCTACACTGTGTCTTATTAGACCTTGCCTTAGGCATGTCCTTAACTCCACCTAAAATTACTACAAACTGCAAGTGCAAAGCCTAGTGGGCTAAAGTTGGTTGTCCTTATGAGTGACAGTGTAGCAAGTATGGTTAATGCAAAAATTTGGCCAGAAACTGAGCCAAATATAGGAAAGTGGAAAATTTCCAGAATCTACGCACAGTTCAGAGACAAAAGTTCATAATAACTTTGCAGTACATTAGGTTAAATTTGGCTAAGTTGAGATGGTGGATTAAAACCAAGTTTTGTAGGAGTTGCAATACCATAATTAGAAAGGATTCCCAAGAGCTCCCCAATCCCACAGTAGGCCCTGGGAGGTCTCAGTAATCCTACTGAAGCCAAACCTTCTTGGAAAAATAGGCCTTCAGGGGGTGGGGGATTGATTAGGCCTATGACAGATTTAAAGTTCTCTCAATACAGGGAATAATCTGAACTCTCAACTAAATATATGTACATGGCATAGCTATTCAAATAGAGAAAAAAGAAAGCATCGTTTGGTTGAGTTCTTAGTAATTGTATTGCAGACACACTGGCACTGGACTTCATCTCGCTTCTCCTTGATGGTGTGGTGGATGATCCTATAGCTTTATTCTTACTATTCATGTTTCATATTGCTTTAACCTTTATTAGAACCACATCAAACTTGTTTTGAATCACTTAAAATTACCATGTAAATATCATAATCACCTTTTGTATCCCTGATTTCCTTTATAAAGACCTTATTCAAAAACCTAACCAATTATTAACCCTTTAATGCCGTGTGTGAAATTTTCATCATTAACTTTGGAAGCAATTTTAGACCTTCCAGTTCCCAGTGTGAAATGTAACACATTTTGTATTTTATTAATTATGAATAATAAAACTTTGTAAAATATATTTTTCAGTTATTTTGGGCCCAATTAAACAATTTTTATATCCCAATTTTTTTTTTTACTTTTCGACTTAATTTGGGTATGAAAGGGTTAATAGTATGTATCACAAAGGACTCTGAACATTCTCAGGCTATCAACCAGGGTTGCCAGTTGTCCTAATTTCTATGGGACTGTCATGACTTGCCAAGTTAAATACCAAGTCTTGAGTTCCTTGGATGAAGACTTGCTCTATGAGGAAATTTGTAAGCTAAATGGGTTCTTGAAGGATATGTCAGATGTACAATCAGATCAGAAATGTGACAAAATGGGTACAATTTTTCAAGAATTATCTCAATGCAAATAAATTGTTCAAAGTAATATCTTTTGTTTTTTCAGTTCCCCATTCAAATGTGATTTCAGAATGGATATTCAGTTTAATGAGCACCACTTGGTGCAAAGAATGAAACAAATTACTTTTAACAAATTTGGAAGCTCAGCTGATAGTCAAAGAAAATTACAAAATGTCATGTAAGGTTCTCAGAAATTTTTTGAAAACTGAGCGAGTGGTTGAAGTTCTAAGAAGAGCAAAGTCAAGCAAAAAAGGATCTATAAATTAACTGTTCAGAAACATAACTATGAAATTAACTTTAAATTCATATTTCTGTGATTAAATTAAGTATCTCATTTGCCAAATTGATATAATCTATTTTATTTTTAATGTTATTATTTTGTAATAAAAATGCCTTACCATTATTCATTTTAGTTTGAGCATAAAATGTAAGTAAATATATAATAGAAGCGAATTAGAATAATTATGCGAGTGTTGTGGTGTCAACATTAAAGGCGTTATTCTTTCTAAAAATAGGAATTATTATGTTGCATTTCTTGAATTGTTCTTTATGGTTTTGTTGAGCAAATAAAAAAATTTTTTCTGTAGTTTGTGTGTAGTTATTCTGTTATTTTAAATTTTACAAGTTGTGTAAAAAAAGGTCGTGTGTCCCAATTTGTATTTTTAACTGTCTTATGAATATCATTGCACTCATGGATTCCTGTGGGTCCACTGATGCCAGTGTGGGGTATAATTCCAAAATGCTGCTTGGTTTTTTGCTTATCAGGAATTTTTTTTTGTTGGCTAGGATGATCGCTTATTAAAGTGAATTTGGACAAACTTCCCCCAAAACACCTATACAAATGCTAAGCCTGAGTTAACACTTTTTTGTCATAAACCTTGCTTTTGCATTAATTGTGCCAAGAATACTTTTAATGATTGTGATATGAATGATACTGTGTTTGGAGTATAAAATGGCATGTGATGGACTTTACCACATATACTTGTGTAAAAGTCGAAGTTTTTGGACAATTTTTAGGCTGGAATTAGGAAGTCAACTATTACACAAATACAGTAAGTCCCTGACTTACAAACTTAATACGTTCTGGAGGTCTGTTCATAAGTTGGAAACAACTTATATTGGCAAAATAAATGCATAAAAATATGTAAAATATGTAAAAAAAAAAGGGCATAACTGCACAATGTATGACACTAACGTATGTATTTTATTCATTAAAAAAAACCTCTACCCCCACCCTCTGTGCATCAAGTTCCATCAAGTCTTTGTTTGTTAGCTCTTGCGAGTGGCTTTCTAATAACTGATGGAAGTCGTCTTCCTCCAGTTCCATCTGCAGTTTGGTTTAACTACATACCACTAGCATGCACTTTGTTGTTTGTATCTTCAAAAGTTCATAAGTCGGGGACCTACTGTACTGTTTTCAAGGGGTTGAAATTCATGCTCAGTATGATTGCAAAAAAATTAAAAGCGCAATTGATATACAAGACAATAAAGAACAAATGCACAAAGAATTATAGTCATTATCAAATATTTATTTATAAAATAATAGCCACCATTCCAATTCCCCTCTATTTTAACACACCAGTACGCTAGATTATGCCTACTGGTACTTCATAGCTTAAGCCAAGGTAAATACATTGTTTTAAGCCTTTTTCAATTCCTGAAGGTTGAATTTGAAAGTATAGTTCTTTTGCATCAATAGATGAGAATATTGCTGAAAGTGAGGGTTATGCAATTGTTTACATATTTCAAATTCCTGCTAAAAGAGCAAGAAATAAAAATTTCATTGGTACTGCACTGAGATACGCCTTCAAAATTTGGAACATACTAAGTTGTGCAAATTTTCAAATCATTCTAGTTAACTATATGCTGATTTTTCAAAAAATAAAAATTACTATCTGAATCAGTACTAGGTAATCCAAATTTGGATCACAACTATTATTCTACTATCCCTGAAAAACTAAGGTTGACTTTTGCACAAGATATATGAAAAATTTAGGATCTTTTGGCTAAAAGTAGGGGGTTGACTTTTACACGAGTATATACAGTATCAGATTTAGCTATATAATTTGGGTGACCACTCAGTAATAAAGTTCTTGTAACTAATATTCTTTGTTTTGCGTTTTTATGTGAATCCTTCTTATTTTATAAATTTTGTTTTATTTGTCTGGTAATGAGCTGGTGAAGGCCAATAATTCTGTAAAGTATATTTTTTTTTTAATACTGACATCTTTGTGTTATTATTTATTTATTTTTTTTTTGTTTTTAGTAACATTTTTGTCTAAGTACATAAATGGTTCTGAATGCACATTTGTGTAGGATTAATAAAAAGCTTCTTGTTCTTTTTTTCATTACCAATAAATACTTCCTTGTGTAGGGCCTATGGAATTAACACACTAATAGTCATTTTCTGTTTTCTGAATAAATTGGGTAAAAGTTGCTATACTTCTCTTAAATCTTCCCACTATAAGCAAATCATTAAAAGAGGCAGACAGGCTATGGCAGGGTTATAAAGGTGAGAACCCATTTTTAAATTATTAGGAGCAAACCAACTGACATAATCCCAACCAATATTTTTATTTTTTTTTAAATTTTGGGCTGTTTAACCTCTTCTGCAACATCTAAGTTCATATGACAGAGGGGACCTACTGCTTTACATGGAATCTGAACCACGGATCGCTACATAGTCTGAATGCAGCAGACAGTCTCCTATTCAACTACTATCTGACCCAATGTTAACTTCACTTATCAATGAGAAGTGGTGTTACAATATTGCTGCAATGTAGCCCTAAATCCCAACCAAGCAAAACTGTGAACTTACTCTCACTGATTTTTTTTCCATTCTCAGCACTGTGCTGGAATTAACAAAGAAATACAGTCTGACCCCACAAATCTGGGATAATAGAGCACAGTGACCTACCCAGATTACCTGAATTCATGGATTAACAGAATTATTGCATGATATGGCAGAATATCTTCCACTTCTCATTGCTGATATATGTGAACAAATGTAGCATAGTGCACCAGTAAGAAAGAATGGTCTGTTTAAAGTGCCTCGTTCTTGTGTCATATCTTTACATACAATGACACCACGCATCCTACATGTTTCAGTGTGATTGGTGTACACTTGGTAGTGTGCACTGTGCATCAAATGTAAAGATATGACAAGAATGAAACTTTAAACAGACCATTCTTTCTTACTGGTGCACTATGCCATGTTTATTCACATTCTCTCAAACTACTGTTCACTCTCTCCAGTACAGTACATATTTAATAGCTATTACATACAGTAAACTGTATGTAATATTAAATATGTATTGTACTGTTATAAAAATTTATAAAAATGCTTAAAATTACAAATGTTTTTACCACTTTTGTTCAATTTACCTTAATATTGAGTATATTTTTAAAATTTTTTCCCAGTCCAGATACCAATCCCAGAATAGCGAGGGCCCAGATTATAGAATCCCAGATTTGTGGGGTCAGACTGTAAGTGTGGATAAGAGAGGCCTCTGAGTGGTTCTCACTGGTAGCTCAGTCTCCCTAACTTTCTTCTTACAAACCTTACAATCACAGTAAAAAAGCATCGTAAATACTTTTTTTCCAACTAAATTTATAACCAAGACCGAGGCTATCTCTTGGGTGAAAGGAGCTAATAGGGGCCTCTAGAAGCTGACATGACTAAAAACTAGACTTCCACTGAATGGACCCCCAAATCTCCCTAAATAGCTACTAATATAAATTATACTAAACGCTTAAGAATGGGGCTACTGATGCTTTAATAATCACACAAAAGTAAAATCTACAGAACTAATAGCTACTACACCTAATCCTCTATTAATCACTTAAAATCTCTGGAGCACAGCATTTTCATGATCAATAGGAAGCAGGACGTGATGAATTTTTTAAAGAAATCTGGTAAATAGACCTATGGTAGTAGAAAGATTAAGTTTAATTCAGTGGTGGAACATCGAGGGGGGGCAGGGAGGGCAAGTGCCCCAGGGTCCAGGCTCCCAAACGGCCCTGAGACATTGAGGTCCCTTTACCAGAAAAGGAACATTCAAGTTAACTCCTCACTGATTTTCATTTGAAGAGCAAATAAAATATCACTTATTATATAGTGTACACAGTCTTAGACTAATTTCCTTCAAAATGAAAGCGAGTCTACAAAATACTACAGAGTAACCATATTCATTTAATTTCATTGCCTAATGGAATGAATTAGTCATATTAAAGCCAACTAATGAATGCTCATTTGGTCACTGCTCGTGCTCATATTATTTTCATAGACTTTTATCTTTCATAACATTTTCATATGATATATATATATATATATATATATATATATATATATATATATATATATATATATATACACAGTAAATACTTGATAAGTCAGACTATATAGGGCTCTAGCCAGTCCAACTCATCTCAAATTACCTTAATTACCCCCTATTTACCCCTAAAGAGGCATAAATACTCTCTAACCTTTTAAGTTTGATCAGTGAGAGTCTAATACAATGTTCAAAATAAACAAAATAAACATTAAAAACAATAAAACAGTTTCAATTACCGTTGCTGGAATTATTTTGAGCGTGAAAAAAAATGTTATTGTTTACCTTTTCGTACAATACAGTATTAAAAAAATACTTCACTTAGTAAAAGAAACAATAATAATGGCACTTGACATAGGAAATAAAACACTTCTCTCAGTAAAATAAACAAAAGAATAATAGCACTTGACAGAGGATGAGTCTGACTCAGAGTATTTACTGTGTGTGTGTGTGTGATATATTATTTCTTTATGCAATTCTGATTGGCATTAAGTATGCATGGTATACATGTAAGAAAATGTGAGAGGATTGTATAAATACTATATCTCTATGAAAAGGGGGACTATGAAACCTTGAAGGAGAAATTGAATATAAACTTGTAGTAGTACTTGAATTCAGAGGATATGGAGGAAATGGGGAATATATTCAAAAGTAAATTTCAGGAAGCAATTGATGAATGTGTACCAAGAAGAGTTCATTGAGAGGAAAAAACTTAGAAAGAGAACTAATAAAGACTTGCCTATGAACAAAAAACTGTGGTAAAAAATTAAGAAGAAACAAAGATTGTGGGAGAAACTGAAGATGATAAAAACAGCAAAACAGTAGTGAAAATACATACCATGAAGTGCAGGAGGAATACAGAAGAACAAATAACCACGTGAGGAAGGAGATGAGGAAGGATATTAAAGACAAGGAACGAAACATGGCAAAGAATGTGAAATCAAATCCTAAAA
This sequence comes from Bathynomus jamesi, assembly GCA_023014485.1. Lineage (NCBI taxonomy): Eukaryota > Metazoa > Arthropoda > Malacostraca > Isopoda > Cirolanidae > Bathynomus > Bathynomus jamesi. The sequence continues at coordinate 798,411 of JAJOZX010000397.1, read as the reverse complement.
TATTCTAGAAATATGTACAATCAAAAACAAAAACCACATCATGTGTTGCTGACCTTTATATCTACAGATCTACAGAAGCTAAGGCTAACAAAGACCCTAAGATCCACTCTAAGGTTAACCCGAGAGAAAGGAAAGAGTAGGTGGTTAAGAGAAGAGAAGAGAATAAGGGGTTAAGTAAGAAGCAACACCTATCACTCGTGGGTTAACATTCATTCAGAAAAAGAGAAAAAAGATTCACCATCATCCGCCAGCCACTGCCGACAAGTCAGAAAATAGGAGGGGTGAAAGATGAAAAGAAGTAAAATAAGAACGCTTACAAACCATGCAACACAGTCTTAACTCACTGCCATACCATGCAAACTACAAACATGCAAGTAGAGTGTGTTAAGACATGCTGCTGCTGCTGCTAAAAAAAAAAAAAAAAAAAGTAGGTACAGTTAAACAAAAAGTGGGTTAGTTTACTCTACGAGCTACATCTACGTTCATGTTAGTCTTTTTTTTTTTTTTTTTTTTAAATAATTTTATTGCTGGCATCACACGCTGGCATGTCACAAGCTGGCATTCATCGTCAACAGACTCATCCTCGAGCACCACCACCAGAGCTCCTGTTGTTAACTTTCTTTTTTAATTTTAAACAACGTTAATATTTTTAAAATGTCTGTCAAGACGGTTCTTAAACATATTAACGCTGGTAGAATGAACGACTGATGCGGGAAGATTATTCCATTTATCAATTACTTTAAACGTAAAGAAGTTTTTAGCGATATTAATAATGAAACGTCTGCCACACAACTTAAATCCGTTATTGCGAGTATTACTATTATCGAAAGTGAACAATTTGTCAAAATTTACGTTATCGATGTTATTAACGATTTTGAAAACTTCAATAAGCTCCCCCTTAATCTTCGTTTCGAGTGAATACAGGTCTAACTCTTTAATCCTATCTTCATAAGGCTTATTGCGCAATGACGGAATAAGTTTCGTGGCACGACGCTGAACCCTTTCTAACCTATCAATACCCTCACGCAAGTACGGGCACCAAAACTGAACGGCATATTCTAAATGAGGCCTGACTAGGGACTTGTAAAGGGGCAATATAATATCCTTTGATTTAAATTTGAAATTACGCGCTATGAAGCCTAACATCCTATTAGCTTTTGTGCAAGACTCCAAGCACTGGTTCCTAACCTTTAAATCTTTAGTTACGTGTACGCCTAAATCTACTTCCTCGTCAACGCTCGCTAACTCCCTATCATCCATCGTGTACGCGTAATTATTGTTGCGAGAACCTATATGCAAAACTTTACATTTATCTACGTTAAATTGCATCTGCCACTTATCCGTCCACTCCATAATCCTATCTACATCATCTTGGATCCTATTTCTATCGTCCTTGTTAACAACCTTACCACCTATTTTGACACGTTACTAGTCAATCCTACATCTATGTCGTTGATGTAAATTACGAATAACAATGGGCCTAACACTGAACCCTGTGGGACACCACTACCTACATCTAACCACCCCGATTCACTACCATTAACTACGACCCTCTGCCTCCTAGCACGAAGCCATTCTTCTAACCAGTTAGCTACCTGACCGCGTATACCGTGCACTTTAACCTTCGCAATTAGTCTCCTATGCGGAACTGATCGAACACCTTTTTAAAATCTAAATAAATAACGTCAGCTGCCCTATGCCTATCGTATTCGCGCACTATTTCGTTATAAAATTCTAACAAATTAGTTAAATAAGACCTATGGCGTCGAAACCTGTGCTGACTACTATCAATCAAATCCCTACTTTCTAAGTGATCGATAATACGATCCCTAACTACGGATTCCAAAAGTTTACCGACAATTGACGTTAAGCTAATGGGTCTATAATTGCTAGCTACCGCGCGGTTGCCTTTTTTAAAAATAGGCGTGACGTTAGCTAATTTGAAGTCTTCAGGAATAATCGCCGTTTCGAGTGACTGATTAAAAATCTTCGTTAAGGGGCCTACGATAACTTCTTTCAAATGTCTAGGATAAAAAGCGTCAGGGCCTGGAGCCTTGCTAACTTTTAGCCTATCGATATAATGCGCAATCTCAGCCTCGTAAACAGTTATTTCATCTAAAATAGTCTCGCTATTAAATGCAACGATATCGTCCACGTCGGGGACATTATTTACGTCTTCTACGGTAAAAACTGTCGCAAAAGTTATTAAAAATACCTGCCATCGCCTGAGTGTCAGAAGCCAAAGCGCCATTAACATCCACTAGAGGGCCTGTTATCTTTTACCGGCTTACGATTATTTACGTATTCAAAAAACTTTTTGGGATTATGTTTACTATCCGCAGCTATAACTACCTCTAAATTACGCTTGGCATTCCTAACTGATCTTTTAACCTGACGCCTAAGCTCGATATATCTATTAAAGTTAGCTGCCGTGCCATTGCGCTTACTAAGTCTATACGCTCTATTATAAACTCTCCTATTTCCTTACTCCACCACTTTGGCCTACCATGATTTCTAACGCGCTTGGGCCTACGAGGAATAAACTCCCTTTCAATATTCCTAAAACTTTCTTTAAATGCCACCCAACGCAAATTTGTGTCATTACCCATAAATAAGTTATCCCAGTCCACTACTCTCATCCTATCCGCAAAACTATCAAAATTAGCCCTACGAAAATCACGGACTTCCACTACATTACTATCCTGAGTGTTTTCTATCAATAACTTAAACCTAAGAATTTGATGATTGCTACATCCTAAACTCTCGCCTACTTCTAAACCTTCGACTATATTCTCGCCGTTCGTCATCACTAAATCTAAGATATTATCACCGCGTGTTGGTTCGGTAACTATCTGCGTAAAAAGTTGTCATCCATAAACTCAACCAGTCTCAAACCCTCTTCATTACCCGTAAAATTCTCGTAATTAACATTAGGGCAGTTAAAGTCTCCGACAATTATACTATTCAGATTGTCAATAAAATTACCAAGAAGTGAGTAAAATCTAGTATCTATATCGAGGAGTTGAACGGGAGGTCTATAAACAACAACAAAATTAAAACTAATACTACACGCCCTAACTTCAACACAGATCACATTAATTGCTGCCGGAAAATCTAACTTAACCTCGATAGCCCTAAGGGAATTACGAATGTACAGCAAATGCCTCCTCCAAATCTATGTAACCTATCATTAGTAGAGTTTAAAACCCGGTATATCAAGTTCCCCCAACAAGTCCTGAGTCACGGTATTTAACCAAGTTTCAGTGATAGCAACTATATCATAGTTGCCGGAATAAATTACCGCCTTAAATTCATTTAATTTATTTCTAATACTACGCGCGTTGCAATAAAAGACGTTTAAGTTATTTTTTACCACGGGCCCGCGTTTTAAACTATTTATCACGTTGGGCCCACGTTTCCCAGACCCACAACATTTAAAGGCGGCTTTGACCTATACAGCTTTCGAACGTTTTCGTCTATTAACCTACCTAGCCTAGCATTACCTATTTCATTAAAATGCACCCCATCTTTTATAAAAAGGCTAGGATCATTGAATTCGGACCACAGCTTTACGAAGGGTACACTTTCCTCAGCACAAATCTCTTCTAATTTGTTATTCAAAAATATTGTTTTGGACATAATTCTAAGACCCAACCCGTGCCTAGGGGTAATACCTAGAACTAAAGACCTATCTGACCTCGCCTTCAGGGACCTAATTAACCCCCTATATCTCTCCAAAAGGTCAGGCACTCTCGTATCGGGCCTATACGAGTTGTTGCCTCCTACCATCGTCACCAACATTGAGTGACGGGAAGCAACGTCAACCCTATCCACTTCGTCTCTAACTCTGTCAACCCTGGCCCCTGGGAGACAGACCCTCCTCCTATTGGTTGGATTCTGTTTAACGAACTCTTTGTCCATGTGGCGCACTAAAGAGTCCCCAATTAAAATAGTTTCCCCCTCATTCACGTCCCTTTCCAAATGGGCGAAAGGGTTCGAAACCTCAATAGGGGGGGGGGGGGATTCCTATCACCTAATGTAAGCGGCCTAGCTCCACCCTTAACCTCTCTAAATCCTTCACTATCTACTACTCTCGGACTAACCTTAACCTCTTCCTCAACTCTATCTAACCTTCCCGACAAGCTACCTAAACTAGAAATTAAGTTACACACCTCACCCTTCAAATTACTAATGTCTTCAACGTTAGTATTGGTTCGGCTTCCGTCAACTGTAGCCCTAACCCTGCCCTCATCAAGCGTTGCAAGTCTATCCGCTACCTCACGTACACTGCGTTTTATGTCAACTAATTCCTCCATGAACTCGCAAAAGAAACAAACTGATCTATCGGTAATCGCCATTGGACCGCCGTTATAATCCTTAAATTCCGAATACCACCGGTTAACCCTACACCTAACAACACGACGCTTTCTGCGACGGCATCGCGGAGTTAAAAATTAAACCATCACAGGTATAAGTTAAATTAAGCCGGCACGCTATGAAAACTTCTAATCGCTAAAAACCACTAATTCAATACTTAACTATAACAATGTAAATTTAACGCAAGTATATAAATTCAAAACTATCCAAAGTAAAATTCTCAGCAATATATAAAAGTAGATGCAAAATCAGAGAGCTCAGGAAATGCGTCCGTTCAGTACAGAGTCTGGCTGATGAATGAAATGAGGAAAAGAAAGTAAAGATAAAGGATGACAAAGAAAAAGCAGAAGTTTTGGCTGATTACTTCAGTAGTGTTTTTACAAGGGAACCAGGAGACATACCAAAGATGAAACAAAACCAGTGTTTGAGTTGGCAACAATGGAGGTAATGAGGAAACAAATAAAAAGCATTATAAAGAAGCTGAAAAGAAACAGATCTCCAGGACGTGATGGGTTCCATCCAAAAGTGATCAAGGAGGTGATGGAAGAAATATTAGAGCCTCTAAAAATTATCTTTGAGTTTTCTTTTAATAAACATCAAATACCAGCAGAGTGGAAGAGAGCAAACATCACTGCTATTTACAAGAAGGGGGACAGGTGTGACCCAGGAAATTATAGACCAGTCAGACTCACCAGCATAATATGTAAGATTATGGAATCAATTGTTAGAGAATGAATCTTATAGCACATGAAGAAGAACCAGTTGTTTAGTAACAAAGTTTGGTTTCATATCAAGATCAACAATACTTTAACTTATTAAGGTCATAGACAGGTGGACAAATATAATGGATAAAGGCTATGCTGTGGACATTACTTACTGTGATTTCATGAAGGCATTTGACAGAGTACCACATAGAAGGTTAATAAAAACCTGGAAAGCTATAACATCAGTGGCAATTATATAGCTTGGATCACATCATTCCTCAGTAATAGAGAGCAAGGCATGATGGTGAATGGTAAGGCCTCTGGATGGAGAGGCAATTAGTAGTGGTGTACCCCAGAAGTCAGTTCTTGTGATATTCATAATTACTTGCCAGATATTGTGAAGAATAGTGACATATTCCTATATACAGATGATACAAAGTTATTTAGAAAAACATGTGATAAAGAAGACTGCAGGAGGACTTAGAAGGAACATTTGAGGAAGTGGTCAGAAAAGTGGGTACTAAGATTTCATTCAAAGAAATGTATTTTTATGAGAATAGGAAAGACAAGTGTACAGAAGCAGAATTATGTGATGTATGAGGAAATGAAGGAGACTTATTCGGAGAAGGAACTTGGTGTGATAATAGACAGTGAACTGAACTTTTCTGATCATCTAGCAGAGAAAATAAACAAGGCAAATAGATTAGTTGGACTTATCAGGAGAACTTTTGTGCCCTTGGATGAGGAAATGTTCAAGTTGCTGTATACAGCTCCCATAAGGCCACACTTGGAGTATGCGAATCAGATATGGTGTCCCTATAAGATGAGGGATATCAAGGCTGTAGAGAATGTGTAACGACAAGCTACTATGATGATACCATCACTGAAGGACCTGTCATATCGGGAGAGACTAAAAAAATTAAATCTACCTACATTGGTTTACAGAAGATCTTGTGGGGAATATGATTGAGGATTTTAAGTGAATTAGTCTACAGATACAATTAGTCTAGATACAATTTATCTAGCTACAATAATTTGTCTACAGATACAATTTATCTAGCTACAATAATTTGTCTACAGATACAATTTATCTAGCTACAATAATTTGTCTACAGATACAATTTATCTAGCTACAATAATTTGTCTACAGATACAATTTATCTAGCTACAATAATTTGTCTACAGATACAATTTATCTAGCTACAATAATTTGTCTACAGATACAATTTATCTAGCTACAATAATTTGTCTACAGATACAATTTATCTAGCTACAATAATTTGTCTACAGATACAATTTATCTAGCTACAATAATTTGTCTACAGATACAATTTATCTAGCTACAATAATTTGTCTACAGATACAATTTATCTAGCTACAATAATTTGTCTACAGATACAATTTATCTAGCTACAATAATTTGTCTACAGATACAATTTATCTAGCTACAATAATTTGTCTACAGATACAATTTATCTAGCTACAATAATTTGTCTACAGATACAATTTATCTAGCTACAATAATTTGTCTACAGATACAATTTATCTAGCTACAATAATTTGTCTACAGATACAATTTATCTAGCTACAATAATTTGTCTACAGATACAATTTATCTAGCTACAATAATTTGTCTACAGATACAATTTATCTAGCTACAATAATTTGTCTACAGATACAATTTATCTAGCTACAATAATTTGTCTACAGATACAATTTATCTACAATAATTTGTCTACAGATACAATTTATCTACAATAATGTCTACAGATACAATTTATCTACAGATACAATTTATCTACAATAATTATCTACAGATACAATTTATCTACAATAATTTGTCTACAGATACAATTTATCTACAATAATTTGTCTACAGATACAATTTATCTACAATAATTTGTCTACAGATACAATTTATCTACAATAATTTGTCTACAGATACAATTTATCTACAATAATTTGTCTACAGATACAATTTATCTACAATAATTTGTCTACAGATACAATTTATCTACAATAATTTGTCTACAGATACAATTTATCTACAATAATTTGTCTACAGATACAATTTATCTACAATAATTTGTCTACAGATACAATTTATCTACAATAATTTGTCTACAGATACAATTTATCTACAATAATTTGTCTACAGATACAATTTATCTACAATAATTTGTCTACAGATACAATTTATCTACAATAATTTGTCTACAGATACAATTTATCTACAATAATTTGTCTACAGATACAATTTATCTACAATAATTTGTCTACAGATACAATTTATCTACAATAATTTGTCTACAGATACAATTTATCTACAATAATTTGTCTACAGATACAATTTATCTAGAGAAACTATTACTAATATTATTTTTTTAAAAAATATAATTTAAATACAAAATTAGTTGTTAACTTTTATAATTTAAGTCTTGCGTTTGTGCCTTTATAGTTTAAGCTATTCTGAAATGTTTGTTCGTTTGTTGCCTTTTTTAAATCTTAGTAACTTGTCTTAGGTTTTCGCACTTAAAATTGCAGTCATCCTGGAACTTTGTAACCTACAATGCCTCTTCAATTTATTGATTCAGAGAAAGGCCCTAAAAAGTTAGTTGACAATGGTCATATGTTTTATAAGAATAGACAAAATGGTGAAAAAATCTATTGGAAGTGCGACAAATATCACAAAACAAAGTGCTGTGCTCGCCTAACTACCATTAATGATGAAATTGTGAACTCTTTCAGTGAACATAATCATACATTAGACACCACGGAAGTTGAAGCTACAAAAACTGTTGCAAAAATACATCAGCTTGCTAAATCTACCAATGATTCACCTCATTCAATAATATCCAGTACCCTTGAAGATTGCAGTCAGGCTGCTATTCCTAAACTTCCAATGATGCAAAATATTAAAAGAACAATACGATGTATCAGACAACAAAGTAATGCTGCACCAGCACTACCAAAACTTTTAAAGGAGATCAATTTCTGCTGTATGATTCTGGACCAGTTGAAAAGCGTATAGTAATTTTTGCTACTAGATGTAATTTACATTTATTGTCACAAAGCGAGCATTGGTATGCTGACGGCACATTCAAAACTGTTCCTTTGTTGTTCTACCAGCTGTATACTCTGCATGGATTAAAAGAAAAAGCCTCATTGCTGCTTCTCTTTGCTTTATTACCCGACAAATCAGAAGAAACATACAGGATGCTTTTACAACAGAAAGAATTTTGAGCCTTTATCTGCACCATTGTCGATAACAATTGATTTTGAGGAGGCTATGTTCAAAGCATGTATGAAAGAATTTCCAAATGCAAAACAGAAGGGATGCTTTTTCCATTTTTCACAATGTATTTTTTGTGCAATTCAAAGTAGTGGATTAAAACAACGATACGAGAGAGATGCAAATTTAGCTTTAAATCTTCATATGTTACCAGCGTTAGCATTTGTACCTGTAGAGACAGTAGTAGATGCGTTTGAATTACTATGTGATAGTAACACCTTCCCTCCTGAAGCACAAGAGGTCGTTGATTATTTTGAAGACACATGGATCAGACACCCTGGCAGAAGGAATGCTCGATGACCACCACACTTTTCACACGAGATGTGGAATTTATATTATGAAGTTCTACAGGGCTTGCCAAAAACAAACAACTCTGTCGAAGGTTGGCACAGAGCTTTCCAATCTCAAGTCGCAGCTCACCACCCCAATATTTGGAAATTCAGCAATTGTCTGAAGAAAGAGCAGAGTTTCAATGAGGCTCAAATTGAGCAGTACATGGCTGGAAGAGAACTACAAAATCCAAAGAACCGATACTGTGATGCTGCTCAACACATCAGAAGAATTGTTGAAAACTTCAATCCTGAGAACATCATCGACTATGTTCGTGGTATAGCCCACAACCTTTCTTTTTAGCATTTTAATAAAATGAATGTACGTTTTATCTTTTTTGTCAATAAAAATTTTCAAATTAAAAATAATTTTTTTTATTTTTTTGAAAAAATTAATAATAATTAATATCAAATAGCTTTCATTTTTCCTCTCTAGACAAATTGTATCTGTAGACAAATTATTGTAGATAAATTGTATCTGTAGACTAATTGTTGTAAATGAATTGTATCTTTAGACAAATTGTTGTAGACAAATTCGCCGGACACCATGATTGAGACATTCAAAATAATGAGAGTGGTAAACTCTGAGTGTCCTCAGTTTTGAAAAGAAGCTGGATGGAATATGAAGAAACCAAGACCAGAGATTAGATCAGTGATTCTTAACCTTTTTCATGTCATTTCCCCCTTCAACCAGTTCACCCTACCCAATTTCCCCCTCCATTAGGATACAAGAAAAAAGTAGCCTCAAAGACAAAATTTAATAACATTAGCAGACTTATAATGCACATTAATTATATGATGATCAAACAAAATTCTGCAGTAAATCCCCTCTGGATTCCTGAAATTTCCCACCTGGGGTAAATTTCCCCCAGGTTAAGAAATGCTGGATTAGATTATAAAGCAAAAATACAGCACACATGCCTTTACCACCATATTGACCATACAAGTAACAGTGTAAGTTCAGAGCTGGAGTCACAGGCTGAATAGCCTCTTCCAGAAGTCTTCTGCGAGTATCATGGTCTCAAGCATAACATTGTGCAATTTAAAAATGGAAAAAGTGTTTGAAAACAGACAAAATAAATTTTATTATAAAATAGCAGTATGCATTATAATCAGTGGCGGTTCCTCATATGGGCAATATGGGCAGCCGCACAGGGCGGCATTTGTGGAGGGGCGGCATGAGCGTCTGCAAAAAAAATAAAAATAAAAATAAGATATAAATAAAGAAATAAATAAAAATAAAAAATAAAATAAAATAAATAATAAAAGATCAATAAATATATTTTTATTAATAAAAAACCATCTATTGCATTTTCCATAAACCTTCCCATAAAAGACCTAAACAATGCAAAATGCTTCCAGATTAATATTATTGGGAATAAAGGCCCATACTTTAACATATGTAATGTTATTTTTCTGGGTTTGGTTAAATAGTGAAATGTATATTATTTATTACAGAACGAATCTTCACACTAAGCCACTAAGGTCTGTCAAATAACCGCAAATGGATAAGAAGAGGTCAAAGCTATCAGGTGCTCAGTTTAGAAAAAAGAGGAAAGAAGAAGAGGAGAAACGAGCAAAAGATAAAGGTATAGAGCTATGTCATCTACTCTTCACTGCTATATTGCACTGCTATTTTGTGATATAGCTTTCTGAGTCATTTGAAGTGTACTATTATGTATATAATTAGCCATTAACCAAGGAGGTTGTATTATTCATTTGTTTCCTATTCTAAAAGTTTAATAAATTGTGCTTAATAACATGTTAAATTAATTGTACTAGCCTATTCATGCATTGGTCTGTTATGTTCTATTTTACTATTTGCAGGGGCACTTTTGAAATATTTTGGAACACCCTCTGCCACTAGCCAGGATGAGAAGCCGTCTACTTCTGCCATTATTGAGGCTGAGGAGCCATCTACCTCCTCAGCCTCACATATGTCTCCACAAATGCAGTCTGATCCTGAGGATGAAGACCCATTTGCTTCTACTTCCCCCGGCAGGACTCTTCAGGTGAGTTTGTGTGCACATATGTCTGTGAGTGTGTGCGTGTGTGTGTATGTGTATGTGTGTGTGCATCCCTGCAAAGCATTTTGCAAACAGTTATAAATTATAATGTTATTATCACTGGGTCTGGGTTACTGGGTATGTGTGGTGTTTCACCACCATAATTCCATAACACCACCACCATAACAAAGTGCTGTGAATAATGTGTTATCTAACTTAGGTGTGTATACTAATGAGTAATGCTCTTGTTCTTTATATTAGAAAGGCCTGGAGCAGAATCGCCTCCTGAGGATGAGTCTCTGTCCACCGACCCTGCTAACTGGCCTTCAGTTCTGACTGAGAGAATTCGGACACAACTGGTTTCCAGGGGACCAAGTCAAGTACCATCTGACTTTGTATTCCCTAGAAACGACAGTGACGGAAGAAGTTTCCACCATCAATACTTCAGGAAGTCATTGGTTAGTGGGGAAAATATAACCAGAAGTTGGTTGGTCTATTCCTTAAAAAACAACAGCCTTTTCTGTTTCTGTTGTACATTATTTTCCAAGAGGAAAATAAATTTAACAAGTTTGGGACTCTCGGACTGGAAGCATGCAAGCTCATTGCTCACATCACATGACAACAGTTCAGAACACCTAAATTCTATGAAAATCTGGAAAGAACTGGCAGTGAGGATGAGAAAGGGGGAGACCATTGACAAGCAGGAGATGGCACTTCTGGAGGCTGAGAAGTTGAGATGGAGAGCGGTGCTGACACGTCTCACTGCTATTGTGCATTCTCTGGCAGTTAGGAATTTGGCACTAAGGGGACATACAGAAAAATTGTTCTCACCATCAAATGGCAATTTTCTGAAAGAAGTTGAACTGATGGCACAATTTGATCCTATAATGCAAGAGCACATTAACCGTGTCCAAAAAGGGACCTCCAGTCACACCAGCTACCTCGGCCACCACATACAAAACGAACTCATTGATTTGTCGAGCAGCAAGACCATTTCAGCAATGGTGAGCGACATCAAACAATCAAAGTTTTTTTCAATAATTCTAGATTGCACTCCAGATATCAACCACACTGAACAGTTGTCAGTTGTGATTCGGGTTGTGTCACTGGAGGGGAAGCCCCATATAAAGGAACATTTCATGGGGTTTTTGGAGGCAGAGGAGTCCACTGGTCAACATTTGGCATCTCTGATTCTGAAGAGACTGGAGGAGCTAAAAGTTCCTTTCATGGACTGTAGAGGACAATCATACGACAACGGGGCCAACATGAGGGGAAAAAACAAGGGTGTTCAATCCAGGCTCCTAGAAATTAATCCCAGAGCTCTGTTTGTTCCATGTGGGGCTCATTCTCTGAATTTGCTTGTGGCCGATGCTGCTAAGGGATCTATTGATGCCACAAGTTACTTTGGCATCTTGCAGAAGCTTTACAACTTGTTTTCAGCCTCCACACAACGATGGGCCATTTTGAAAAAACATGTGAACATCACATTGAAGATGTGGTCTGATACAAGGTGGGAAAGCAAGATCAAGAGTGTGGAGCCCCTGAGATATCAGGCAGCTGCAGTGAGAGATGCACTGATCGAGGTGAGGGACCACACCAAAGACTCTGTAATAAAGGTCGAGGCTCAATCTCTGCCAGAGGAGGTTGGGTCATACCGCTTCGCCATTTGTTCAGTGGTGTGGCATGACCTGTTGTGCCAAATTCAGCATGTGAGCAAGCAGATGCAGTCTCCTAGCATGCACGTTGATGTTGCAGTAAATCTCCTAAAAAAAACAGAGAGAGGTCTCCGCAATTACAGGGCAACAGGTTTTGTGGCTGCACAAATGGCAGCCACAGATATCTGTGAACAAATGAATGTGGAGGCTGTGTTAAAACAAAAACGGCTGAGGTCCACAAAGCGGCACTTCTCCTATGAAGCATCTGATGAGCCCTTGATTGATGCTTTGAAGAAGCTGGAGGTGACATTTTTCAATGCAGTGGTTGATGCTGCAACATCAGCCATTCAGGAAAGATTTTCCACGTTGGAAATTGTGGGAGAGAAGTTTGGAGTGCTGACACATTTCCAAAATCTCACATTTGAGGAGCTGACAGAACAATGTGTGAACCTTAGTACTACACTACACTTTAAGGGACAATCTGACTTGGATGGCAGAGAGCTTGCACAGGAGCTGAAGAACTTTCCTGACTTGCCATCAAAGACCATATCCTTACTTGAACTGCTGACATTTATTCATGAAAGGGAGCTCTCTGAAATATATCCAAATTTGTGGACTGCTCTCAGAATTGGTCTTACTCTTCCAGTCACTGTTGCTGAAGCAGAGAGGAGCTTTTCAAAGCTGAAGCTTATCAAATCCTACCTGAGGTCAACTATGTCACAGGAACGCCTTACCGGTCTGGCCATCATCAGTATAAATCATACATTTGCTGAGCAGATTTCATATGATGATTTAATTCATGACTTTGCATCAAGGAAGGTAAGAAGAGTCAGGCTTTAGATGGCAGTTGTGCTGTGGTGCAATTTATTTTGTTTCTTGTTCAAAGTGTAGCATAATAATTACCCTCTCTTAAGTGTCTTATTCTATTTATGTGATAGAGCATTTGTACAATTTAGAAATTTGATTCTCTAGTTTATTTATGGCAGTTGTGCAATTTAATTTGTATTTTTCCTGTTCATAGTATCATAATTACATTCTCTTAAGTGAGTTATTCTATTTACGTGATGAAGGATTTGTAAAATTCAGAAATTTGAGTCTTTGTTTTGGTTCTGAAGTTCCAACAATTAGTCCAATAAAAAGTTATTTTGTGAAAGAGTTATGTCTGTCCTTTATTTTGGGGGGATTCGAATGTGTGTGTGTTGGCGAACAGGGGGGGGGGGGGGGGCGCTGAAGGTGAGGTTCGCCCAGGGCGTCATGTAAGCTAGGACCGCCACTGATTATAATTATATGTATTATACAGTCACATTAGGGTATATAGGTATACTCTATGTGCATATGTATAATAAACATGCATTTGGGTTTTAAAATTATATCATCAAGGTATGAAATGCATATTCACAACCACAGGGTACAATATAAAACAAAAAGGTATGAAGTTAATTTTTTACTGCAATACATTATCAATTTATATTATTATTGACATCTAGGGAGCCAGGGGGGGGGACCATGAAAAAAGCTTGCCCCAAGGCCCAGGAGAACCATACTCCACCACTGGTTTAATTGGTAACTTGAACTATCTTAATCATTAATTGGTAATGACACAATCCAATGGAAGAGTTATACGAGGGTTGGTACAAAAGTGATGCATCTTATTTTTCAGTTCATAAATACAATAAAAAGGCATTACTTTTGTACTGCCCCTTCTATATCTGAATTAAGATCAATTTATGACTAATGAAAAAGGAGAATCTTGTAAACAGTTGGGGTTCTTGCATGAATAGAATGATAATCTCATGGAGCAGAGAGTGATTTTAAGGAAACCTTTTAAATAACCAGGATTCTTTGTGCAGTTTTAGTATTATCAAGTGAAACATCACAACATGTAGCTGCTACAGTATTTAGTGTGATTTGGTTCTTATTTTGATACAGATAACCTAGAAAGGTCCTGGTGGCTTTGAATTATCCTTATGCTTTATATGTTCTTAAACAGTTCATTCTTATTCCTAAGACTCAAATTCAGGACACTGGTTCATACCATAGTTGGTAAAATTCCAGAATCCAGGTGCAATTAAGAGTGAGTCCATAATTACTAACCTAACCTAACTAAACCTAGTCTAATACATTAAGCTATTATGAACTCTGCTTCTGAACTAGATCTAGATTCTGGAATTTTGCCTTCAAATTTTAGGATTATGACAAGTATCATAAACTGTATATGAAGTGACTCCAAAGCCTATACAAAATAGGAGAAGCAAAAACTTTTGCTGTTGTTTACATTGTTGAAGAAAAAAATACCTTTAACATATAAGGAAAAACAATTACTTTAAATATTGGCATTCAATTTATGAAATTAAAATTATTTTATTTTATAAATTAACAAAACTATCAAACATCATTTTAGCTACAGTAGCTATACGAGTAACAAATTCTTGGACTGTAGAGTAGGGTAAGCTAAGGAAAAGCATTTAAACAAATTTGAAAAGTATAAATATGAATAATTGAAAGTTTTCACATTAGATTAGTACAATTTATGAAAGGAATTAATTTTTTAAATCGACAAAAAATTGGCTTCAGCATTGTCTAAATTACTAATTTTGAGTTTTGTGGGTTATAACCCATCATTTTTGCAAACCTTTCACAAACAGATTTTACTCAATGAAACATTTCTGAAATGAAAAGTAAATGTTGGGTTAGGTTAGGTTAGGTTTCTGTTGTATTATATGAAAAATTAAGTAAATA
The DNA here is from genome assembly GCA_023014485.1 of Bathynomus jamesi. Taxonomy (NCBI): domain Eukaryota; kingdom Metazoa; phylum Arthropoda; class Malacostraca; order Isopoda; family Cirolanidae; genus Bathynomus; species Bathynomus jamesi. The sequence continues at coordinate 783,309 of JAJOZX010000397.1, read as the reverse complement.
ATCCTTAATTTTTATTGGCAAATTCTTGGCCTACAAGATAGTTTCTATGAGTTGTACGTAATGCTTCCCATTGCTCTTATTAATTCTATCTAATTCTTAAGAAACTATGAAGAGTATTTTAATGCAATACATTATTAAAGCCTAAATAATTCTATAATCGTTTTACTAATTGGCTAGCTAGGCCTATACTAGACTAGGTTATCCTAATTGTACTGTACTACATTCACACCAACCACATCAAAAAACAAATTTTAACCATTTTATGAATTTTACACTTAAAAAGTACTTCCCAAAACTTAAATCACTCTTTACTAAATTCTTAAACTGTAAATAAGGAAGAAGTTCATATTCATCCTCCAAGTTTATAAAGTTAAATAATGTTGAAATAAATATCTTCACACCCACACTTTCAAATTACATGTTTGACTATACCATACTTCATTTGGAAAACCTGAGGTTACTCAGGCCTATTGAGTTTATGAACAATGAGGAATAATATATATATTGGGCCTACATGAATATCATACCTTGTGTGTGTAAGTTTGTAATTAGAAAAATTTGGGCACTTTTATTATTTACCCACATATACTTTTTCATTATTTACCCATAATTTTTTTCTTATTTTTCTGCTATTGTGTATATATATTATTTTTTTATATAATTACAAGGTTAACTGAATGCCCAGTTATGTCAAATGTATGCCCTTGATAATTGGTTAGGTCAAGTTGTGATATTTTCATTAGTTTTAACAAAAATATCATTACTGGTTCTAACTGTACACCCTTAAATTTACAAGAACTACCAAAAAATAAAAAAAAATTGTGGGTAAATAACAAAAAAGTGCCAAAATTTCCATGACATCATATCAGTGGAATTATGGGTGTGGTGAGAGCAACCACTACTGTCCCTAAACTATATCCATTTTTTGAAATTCACTAAAAGAAAATAAGGCTAATGTAGAGAAAAACGTCGGGGTAACAATTTTTTAATAAGAAGTGGTATTTCTAGAGGTACTTTTGGCTCCTGAATCCAGTGATAATATTCATTTTTGGGGGAAATGGCTAGTTTTGAAGTTATTCAATTTTTAATTTTACATGTATTTCAAACTACTAGGAAATGTAGCAACTGTGGTAATGACACAGTTTTGAGAAGCAACAGACAGGACTTTCCAGTGCTACCACAAAACTGAGTAAAGATTCATTTTAACTGCCCCCTCATATTTGACATAAAAACATTTTTCTGGTGTATTTTGTTCAAATCTGACCTTCATTTCCTCAGGAACATCGAGGCATTCCAGGACAGATCAACCAATGCAAAACACCACTCCAACTTGGATTTCGGTTAAAATTGGTATATAGGGTTAGTTTGTGTTCCAAATCCACTGGTTCAAACAAAAAAGCTCTATGATTAACAGTTTTTAAGTTATTGACCCCAAAGTTTAGGACCCCCTCTTTATCATGCCCACTTTGACAGGCAATATCTCCCATCCACTTAATCATAAACTGAACATATTATACATTTTTGGAATCAGCAAGACTAGATCTATCCAATGATACTAATTTTAGCTTTGTAAAGTAATTTTCAAAATTTTACTCCCCATCTCTCCCATTTGCTTGACCCCGTACCCCCCCTGGACATTAAAACCCCCCAATTTTTTTTTTATGAATATTAAACTTCATATTATGGTTGATATATAAAAACAATAAAAAGGATGGGTATCATGTTACAAATAAATTTTTAAAATTTTTTTGCAGCTTTTATACAGGCTACAATTATGTTGTTCATTACTGATTAAAATTACTGCCAGTAGTTTTTGAACATTTTTCAGCATTTATTTATTCAAAGTTTAAATTTTAAAGAATACATATATAACAATCAAAAGTGAGTACTAACATCTTCATTCAAATGGTGACTCCTTTTTATTCAATAAAAAGTTAGCACCTTTTGAAACCTAATTATGAAGACTATCTTTCGTGGCTCACCTAGTCAGTTAATCAAATAACTTAAATGTTTGCAATCCCATATTGTAATAGAAACATATACAGCTATATTCAAATGATGACAATTACACACATAATTTACATTTTCATGTAATTTGTGCTCAGGGTATTATGATACATCAAATAAACAATGACTAATTTCAATAAAAAACTTGGTGACATTATATTCATATTAAAACTTGTGAATATACATTCAAATAAAACTTGGTGGCATTACATGAACTTTTTTAATTCTCCTTCTCCAAAAACATATTGGATATGCAGCATTTCAGCCTTCAAAGTTGGGGTACTTAGAATACCCAAAATATCATGTCTTGAAATATGGCAGATGTCTCTTATTTGGGGGATGTTGTTCAGTACCTTGTGCGATTCTGCCTGAATCTCCTCAATGTTGTCAAATCATCACCCCTTCAGCCGGATCTTCATCTTGGGGAACAGGAAGAAGTCAGGGGGCTAGGTTGGGGAAGTAGGGGGCCACTGCCATGCTGTTTTTGGCCAAAAACTGCTGCATAGTTGAAGGCCAACCAGAATGTTCGGAATCCTCAACTGATGTTTGCCCACATTTGAAACGCAAGAACCACTCGAAAGTCTGGCTTCTGCCCATGGCATCATCACCAAATACTTGTTTAAGCATTTTGTGGGTCTCCGATGCAGTTTTGCCGAGTTTGAAGCAAAACTTGATGCACACACACACACACACACTACTCCTTCAAGTCTGCCATTTCTCTTCTCGCAAAAATCACAAAACCACTCACACACAAAAATGCTTGTGAAAAAAATGTGTGGTGTATCACCATGTCACTCAGCACACTGCTTCAAGATAAAGCTGTTTAGCGCTATCTAGCAGGCCAAGTCCATACTATGGCCTGTTAGCACTCCACGCTGCCAGTCTGGGAACATTTGGATCGCACCTTGCATCTGCTAAATCCAGATGGGTTTAAAAAAATCTATCTTATAGTCATCAAATTCTTCACTGTACTCTAGTACAAGCCCCAGCCACCGAGAGTTATTGTAGGAGCAAACTGAATTCCCCAATTTTGGGATTCAGAATGATTGAATCTTTATTTTTATTTGCATTAGTGGCACACTTCACAATTAACCTCTCCTCACCTTCATGATCAAAAGATAATTCAAAGGCTTTAATTTTTATGGCACTAACTGGCATAAATCAGTGAAACTTTTGGGTTCCAATTAGTTGGATACTATTTTCAAACCTTTTGCTTATGAATTTTGCCACTTTTTCTATTTCTTCAGGTTTAATTAAAAAGAATTTGTTATTCTCCAAATTTTCACAGCAAAAATGAAACATTGCCTCCAGTGTTATGATTTGATCATTGAAAGTTCTCTGCAAGCAATTTGCCACTCACACTCGAGCCCAAAGTTATTATGTGTCTGCATATATTGACAAAGTTGAATCAATTCTTATATTGGCCCGCACATCCATCAGTAAAATAATGAAACTTGTTAATGTGAGGATGAAACGTCTTTATGTCTGGAATGAGGGCATTTAAAAATGAGTAGACCATGGTTGTATTATGTTTGGTGTCAGGTGAAAGAAAGCAGTAACTTGTGTGCATAGTTTCATTAGTTGTAGTATTCTTCCAGTAAATTATAAATGGATGCACAGTACATTGACTATTTTTCCAGTGGAAGCCTTATGCTGCATCTTGTACAATAAAAGAATAGTTTTCTGAAAAATCACAAAACTATTGCTTCATTGTAGGGTAAACTATTTTTTAAACTTTTGAGAAAATCATTTTGAGATTTGACCACATAATAAGTTAAATTTGCTATTTTTGTGCTTAAAGAACCAATAAAATCTTCAATTGATTCTACTTTTCCACCAAAGTGCAATGGTCGGTAGAAACCCATTGTTTATATTTAATCATGTCATATTCTACCTCACGTATATTTTCAACGTTTATTAGGAACTCTGTAGCTCCTTGTTCTTTGGGGCATAAATTACATTTGTGCATCATGCAGTTTCTATTGCTGATGTGTGTCACACTTTTTTCCATCAAAACTATATAATCAAGCCCTTTGATACCCATAGCAGAACTGGAGCTTAGCATTCTGATAAGTGCAAACACACACTGTGTGTGTTCCCCCTGATCCAGCTAAAACAGTGTTTGGGTCAAATACATGCAAAAGTTGAAAATCCTATTGGAGGGTTCTCTGTGTTTTCCTTGTAGATGTTATATGCTTCTCTTAAATTTATTAGTACAAGTCTTTTTTGGACACTTACCTTTTCTCCAGTATTACAGTCTCTCATTCTCAGGCAGTCTTTTTTTCCTGGACAAATACAGCTGATCTCATCTGATTCATAGAATGATCTAACTAGCTCTTTGGTGGATTTTGTGACAACTTTCCCTTTTGACATAGCTGGAACTTCTGGAATAATCCCATACTTCTGCTCTTTTTGACTAAATATTTTGTTGTTTGAAATGTTTGCGCTGTTTCTGCAACAGTATGTGGAGAAATGCTCAGTATTTGAAGTTTTTGATCATAACTATCAGTAGAATGAAAAGCCTCCACCAATTCTTGCACGAAATGATGGTATCTGAAAAATACATAGAAGTATTTAATGCTGTCTACAAAAATGATGAATTAGAGAGAATCCAAACTGAAGCAGAATTAAAAATAAAAACTGAGATACTTGTTAAGAAATGTGCTACAATGAACTTATAATTATGAAATTAATGTGACAAGTGTACATGCAAAGTTCTCCATATATACTTATCTTTTCACTTTGGAATAAAGTTTTGGAGTCTTTGTTGGGCTTTGAATCTCTGTTGATAAACTCACTTCAAGCTTTCTCTTCAGAGAACTGTGTGCCTTTTCCAATGTTTGCAGGTCCTTTACTCATTTTCTTGAGGTACTCAAACCATCTGAAATATTTAAATACTATATAATAGCTACCAAATATACACATTGTCATTTCTATTGACATTATAGCCATTAAATTAAAATTTAAATAAAAATATTAAAAATTGAGAATTAATGAGTGATTGAAATGACACTAAAAAATAGTTATAGGTTTTAACTGGAGTCACATCAAGATTTGTTAGAACATGTGAAATGTCTGCTATTGCATCTTCATATGACAAATCTGTCTCTTGTATTGTCACTTGTACTGTCAATATCTGATGATTGGTATATACTTCCATTGTAAATAATAATTCTGTAGTCTTGGTCAGTACCATAGTTTATGACAGTTAGAACACAATATCATATTTGGTGATAGTTTGTCTTGACAAACATTATAAAGTGCTTCACTTATAGTTCTTAAATCACTAGATACTTTCTTTTTGTTTTTTTAAAGGGTCTTCACAGTATTTCACCATTTTTTTTTATAAATTTATTACGCAGGTAATCTTGTACTCAATGACATGTTCACATTATGAATGCTGCAAACAGACTGAGATATAATTCATATGTAATAATGAGATATATTACAAATAGGAATTAGATCCATGTTTTAATTATTTCAAACTAGAAAAAAAGTAGTTGCCTGAAAAAGAATATTTTTTTGAGATATTAAATTTAAAAAGATATGATTTTAATAAATCAACAACTCTGATTGGTGGTAAGTTAGGAAAAATGATTAAAAGTAAATTTTTTGTCAATTATTTAAACTGATTTACAACATTGTTTTTATTTGTCAACCATAATATGAAGTTTAATATTCATAAAAAAATTGGGGGGTTTAATGGCCGGGGGGGGTCAAACAAATGGGGGAGATGGGGAGTAAAATTTTTAAAATTGCTTTACAAAGCTAAAATTAGTATCATTGGATAGATCTAGTCTGCTGATTCCAAAAATGTATATGTTCAGTTTATGATTAACTGGATGGGAGACATTGCCCATCAAAGTGGGCATGGTAAGTGGTGTCTTTTTATTTTTTTTTTCGGTTGATCTGTCATAGAATATCCCAAAATTTCCCAATTTTTGAGGACATGACAATCTGACATCCTCCAAAAATGAAGGTCAGATTTGAAGAAAACAAAAATACACCAGGAAAATATGTTTTCGTGTCAACAATTATAGGGGAACCTGTGGAGAATTGAGTTTTGGGTAGGGGGAAAAGAGGGAGCCTAACCTGAGGAATCAGGGGTTTGGGTGAGGGACCTAACCTAATCCATGGGGTATTGGGGTTTTTGAGTAGGGGGGGGGAATGAAGGGACCAGACAGGACCTGACCAACCCTAACCTATGCCAAACTATTTCTTAGCCAGTCCCCTTGAAGAAACAATTGTTCCCACAAGTAGGGCACTTCACCTGCCTCAGAACAATGCCATGATTCTTGAATATCTCCAATGCTGCGTTGTCATTATTATAAATGTCTTGAATGGTTTGGAAGTGTGTCAGAGCACACACTTTGCACGCCATGTTCAGAATCAAACTGATTTGAAATAGGCATGAGGCATTGTGAATGATACATGGGTGAAGAGGGTGGTGTGCTCTTGGTCAGTTTTAAAATGCACAAAGTGATTGGCCAACTATGGCATGACATCATTGCCATCACATTGATCTTTTTTTTTCATTTTTCATCAAATTTTATTTTCATCACTTCCAAAACAAATGACTTTCCAAGAATGTAGATTGTAGATAGATACTAGTTGAATGCATATCAAAAGTGAAAATAGCAGAAAATTAACTCTTTCTATCAAAAATGAAAGGGATGTTAAAATGAATATTAAACCAAGACTGTCAAAAAAGCATTGCTCATTTTGTCTTTATACGAGGGCATATGGCTGTCAAAAGCACTGATGTTAGATTAGGTTAGGTTAGTTTTAGTACTTAGTTTTTTGTTTACCCCTCAATTTCCCTCTTCTACAAAGCCCTGCCCACTTTTGTATGATCCAGACTGTTAGGGTAGAAACAGCCTATATCTCAAAAACTAGCCATTTTCCCAAGAATTGAATATCACCACTGGATTAAAGAGCAAAAGTACCTCTAGAAATACTACTACTTATTAAAAAATTGTTACCCCAGTGTTTTCTTTACATTTAGCTATCAAAAATAATTATCAGGTCATCCCATAAGTAATATAATTTTTTAGATCGGAATTTGAAGGACAAAAAAAAAAACTCCACTGAAACTTTTTAATCTAGTATATATTTTCCATCGGAATCAATGACACACTGCCAACATCCTACAAGCTTTTCAATACCATGTTTATAAAATTTAGGTGGTTTTGAGGCAAAAAACGTACAAAGACTGGTGTGCAGGTCATCTAAAGAAGTATACTGTTTCTCATCAAGATAGTTTTGCAGACTCTTGAAGAGATGATAATCTGAAGGCGCAAGGTCTAGAAAATATGGAGGATGTGGAAGTTTTTCCCACCCAAGCTCCTCAATTTTTGCAGAAGTGATCCGAGTGGTATGAGGATGTGCATTGTCATAGTGGAACATGATTCCTTTCTGATTAAACAAAGGTGGTCTCTTTTCTTTTAGTGCAGTGTTCAATCGAGCCAGTTGTTGACAGTAGACTTGAGCAGTGATTGATTGGTTGTGTGGTAAGGTTTCAAAGTGTATTACACCACCTTTATCCCACCAAACACTAAGCAACACCTTCCGAGGGTGAAGATTTGGTTTTGGCTGTGGTATCGCTGGTTCTCCAGCATAAACCCACTGTCAATGGCGCTTAACATTCTGGTACAGTATCCACTTTTCATCACCAGTCACTAAATGGTGCAAAAATGGGTCTTGGAGTTCACGGGAATGAAGAGCTGTGCTAATGTTTACCCACACCCTCAGATTGTCAACCGACAATTCATGTGGCACCCATTTTCCTAACTTAAGCACTTTCCCAAGTTGTTGCAAATGTCGATGGATGGTGGACGGGGATGAATTGAGTTTCTGGGCCAATTCTTCAACAGGTGTTGAACAGTCTTCTTCAATTGCGGTTAACAGCAGGTCACCATCAAACTCAGCAGGGCATCCAGATCATGCTGCATCTGTCAAATAGCAGTCACCATTCTTAAACTTTTGAAACCATCTTTGACATTTCCTCACATGCAGAATATTGTTGCCATAAACTTCCTGAATGTTTCACATTGCTTCAGTAGCACTATTCCCTTTTTTGAACTCGTAAAGCATTATATGCCTGATATGCTCTTCTGATACTGTCATGTTTATGAGGGGTTCACATAAAGCAAAACACACGTCTTCACTAGTCAAGGTCTGTAAAGTATGTAGCGAAACACAATAGATCTCCTCTTAGATATAACCTTCGGAAAATTTATGCTTAAACTGAGTAGGACTAGTTTAAACTTAATCTATCATAAAAAATGACATTACTTATGGGATGACCTGATAGAATTAACTAGCTAAAGCATTGCCTGACCCCAAAGAGCAAAATCTGCTCAAATTTTCAGGCAGCACTGTGGGAAGGATTTTCCATTTCCTGCAAGAGTTTTCCAAATTAAATTAAAGGTAATTATGTAGCTAAGGGGCATCGCCGAGTTCAGTGATAATTTTTGTTTTGGTAAATATGTAGTTTCACGGCTCCATGAATACCAATATTTCAGTCATAAAAACCATAAACATGTATATTTGGAGACTGTCTAGAGACCATGGAATCGAGACCATGGAATCAGTAAAGTTTTTGTAAAACCCCATAAGTATTTTTTATTAATATTTTAAATACGAACTAATACTAGCAAATCTGGCAACTTGGTAATCATTGTCTAGGTTGTTGCCATCTAGGATTGATGTGTGTACCAGTTGCTCAATCAGTAAATTATTGTTAACACAAGAAGATTGTGTTAATTTATCCAGAAACACAGATTATTGTTGTACATTAAAAAGTGCCCTAATTCTAAAAAAAGATATACTTAAGGTATGTACAACATGTGGGTCAGTTAGTTAGGGTACAATGTAATAATGCACTTAGTAGGTTAGGTTAGTTAGGTTAGGTTAGGTTAGGTTAGGTTAGTTAGGTTAGGTTAGTTAGGTTAGGTTAGGTTAGGTTCAATCAATTTCTGGTTCATTTTCATGGCTCCATCTAAATTTCTTTCCCAAAGTCGCTGAAAATACAAAACACTTGTCTGCAACATAAACAATAGTGTTTTGTATTCCTCCACAACTGCAGGGAAAAAATTTAGATGGAGCCGTGAAAATGCATCTTTACCTTTGTTTTTTCATGCTGTGTGTAGTAGATATTGTCAATAGCTGTAGAATTATGAAAAACACCAGTTTTAGAGAGTTTTGGATAGACAAATACCACTGCACACACGAAGAAGCAGCAGAAAAAACAAGAATTATCACCAAATAATGCAGAAAAACAATTAAATAACTAAGGTTAATTGAATGCCCAGTTAGGTCAATTGAATGGTCAGTTAGGTCAACTGTACACCCTTGATGATTGGTTAGGTTGTTGCGATATTTTTGTTAAAACTTATGAAAATATGACTTAGCCTAACCAATCATCAAGGGTATACAGTTGACCTAACTGGGCATTCAACTGACCTAACCAGGCATTCAATTGACTGGGGGCAACTCACAAGTAGATAGATCATGGCACTGCATTATTACATGCTAACACTACAACAATAATTTTAAAAAATAATGATTAACTTCGATATAACTAAGATTGCAAGTTTCGCACACCATGTTGGAATCTAGGGATCTTTTCCGTTTCATGTAGCTACTGTTTCCAATTTTGTTGAAAATAAGATATTTAATATAGATTTTTATGCTCATTTTTTTTCGAGAAATGAGCAGTTCAAAAGTTAGGTCAACTGAATGCCCAGTTAGGTCAACTGAATGCTCTTGATGATTGGTTAAATTGTGATATTTTCGTTAAACTAACAAAAATATCATAACTTAACCTAACCAATCATCAAGGGTGTACAGTTGACCTAAACAGGTCAGAAAAATAATGGTTGAAATCTATTCACACAAATACTTAGTGACATAAGCCAATATTACTAAAGAATACAATAACTCTTGTATTATTTTTCAGTTATATTGTTATAGTTTTCAACCTAATACAAAATTACAATAACAAATAACTTTTGAACCACTCATTTCTCCAAAATATTACTTACATTTTTTAAATCAGCGTAAAAATCTACATTAAATATCTTATTTTCAACAAAATTGGAAACAGTACATGAAATGGAAAAGATCCAAATCTAGACTGAGAAATGGTATGATTTTAAACCAGGGATAGAGCCAAGTTTAAATTTGGGTTAATATTCATCTTTTCACATGCGGTTAAAACAGTCAGTTTTGAATGGCAATTCAATATATTATATTAAGAAAATATATATCTTATATTATGCAAATTTGTTCAAATGTACTTTTTTTAATAATATATTTTTCCTGTTTTGGCTATAATGTACTTTTTTCATAAAATATTTTTCCTGATTGGGCTATTTTTTCACTACTCTGACTTAATTAGTTTGTTGGTTTTTGTTCTGGCTATTTTTTTTTTGTTAATATGTAGCAAATAGCCCCACCTCAAGTTCATAATTTTTTATGTTAGCATTCGGTAGTATACAGCAATATAATAAATTTGCTGAAAGCCAGACCTCCTGGAATTTAAAATTAATGAAGTTATTGATTTTTTAAGTTTTAACCATTTTTTTTGTTTCGTGACCTACCAGTAAGCATAAGACATCCTCGCTCTCAGACAATTTTCTAGGAATGTGTGGATGACCAATCACAATGCACTTTTTTAACCAATAGTAGGCTATTAATCACTCAAAAACAACCAATTACAGACACACCTTAATGAACCATTGACAGCTAATTAGGAATTTTAAAGAACCAATCAAGTTGTTTTCCCGACCATGACATCATGGAAACTCCTCAGCCTTTAACACGGCTGAGTTTGTTCTTTCTGTTTTAATTTTTGCCACGTAAACATGCGCAGTGAGATTTGTGAAAGTTGTGACCTACGCTACGTAGTACATTAAAGTGTTGCAAATGGATAAATGGTAATTGGGTACTTATGTATTATCGGGACTACCAAACTGTTTATTATGTATTTTTGCTTAAACTAATGAAAATATCACAACTTAACCTAACCAATCATCAAGGGTGTACAGTTGACCAAACTAGGTATTCAATTAACCTGAATACCCAGTCAGGTGAACTGAGTGCCCAGGTAATTATTCGTTTTTACACCCAGTTTATTTTTATGATGAGAAACTTTTCTGGTCAATTTTGAGGTGTTTTGCATGAATCTGCCATCCATTTCCTGTGCAAATGTGTAGTTTTCGAGATATCATCATCTCGAAAACTAAGCATTTGCACAGGAAACGGATGGCAGTTTCGTACAAAACACCTCAAAATTAACCAGAAAAGTTTGCACTCATCATTTTTGTTTAAACTAACAAAAATATCAAGACTTGACCTAACCAATCATCAAGGGCGTACAGTTGACCTAACTGGGCATTCAATTCACCTAACCGGGCATTCAACTGACCTAACCACAATACCTTACCTTATTGCAGAGGGTAGAGTTCTGCAATTGCAGTCAGGAAGTGATGCAATTTTGTGGACTCGTCGGTATGTTCTGCTAGGAACAAGTACTGCGCAAAATATTTCCAGTAATGAGGGCGTTTGTTCCCAGCACATAAAACCCACGATTTCACGTCCTTCCACAGGTGTTCAATGCTTTGTGTGTGGATACTATTGTTGTGAGGATTCACAAAATTTTCACTGTAGTTAATTCATTTATGTATGTAACCAAGCTCATCGATACGATCATAGGCACGCCAACAGTCACTAATAATGATTGAACCTGGCTTAAAGATTGAAACACTGAAATGACACTCGCATTTATTTTTAGGTTTTTTTTTACGGCACCTAAAGACCTTCTGGTCTTTTCTTAAAATACAAGTACTATTGCATTTAGGGCAGGTCATGGATGTCTTAATTATTCTGTGACTGAAAAAAAGGTCTAAACTCTTGTCTTCATCGAGGGCAATACATGGTGGATTACGTCTTCAAAGCAGGGATGGGGAGTCAGCCAAAAACAACCGACTCCCGACTCCTGAGTCGGTATTTTTAAAAACCGACTCCGACTCCCGACTCTTTCCTTATCATGCTGATCTACAACCTTATAAATATTGGGATGTTTGTTTCGTAGATGGCGTTTCAAGTTTGAGGCTCTAGTTGGAGCATTAGCATGTTTCCCAGTGTAAGCACTAATTTTTGCATTACACTCTTTACCATCCTTTTCTACTTGACAAATAAAAATACTTTCATCCTCATTTAGCTTAAAATATTGAAAGACTGCTGATTTTCTACTAGGCCCACGACTCATTACTAATAGGGGCTAATTAAATTAATAATTAATATATTGCTAATTTTTATATGGTACCTAGTATCCTAAAATAGAAATATGAAATTCATTTGCTAAGATTTACCAGAACAATAAATCAAATGTGGAAATGTGAATCTAGAATTAGTTCAGGAAGATATTTATTTAGGGCAGAGTAGTATTCTGGTAAATTGTTGGCATATAGAAATTGAATCAGAGTCGGGAGTCAGTTGTTTTTACCGACTCCCGACTCTTCAAAAAAGCCCCGACTCCCGACTCCCCACCTCTGCTTCAAAGCAGGGTTGGCAAAAACCCAGGTTTTTCATAAAAAACCCAAACAAGTTTTTGGGTTTTTGCTGGGTTGAAATTTTTTTTAGAAAGGTTTGATAATTATGTAGTGCCTAATATATCTATTATTTTATTAATTTATTTATCTAATCTACAATATATATTAAAAAGACATCTTTATTTCACAGAAAGTTCAGATATGAGATAATAATGACATACTAGAATTTTCTCCATTTTAATTTTAGATCTTTCCTTTATTTCTTAAAAGCAGATTTCAGCTTTATTTAGACCTAACTCAAATTTAAATTTTTAAGATGCCAAAGAGTTATAGAGGTGGAAGATCTAAAGCTAGTGAATGGGATGAGGTGACTTTATTAAGTGATCAGCCTACTAGAGTACTACGCAATTATTGCAAAGAAAGTATTACTCGAAAAATTGAGTGTGTGAAATATCATCTAGGAGAAAGTTAGACCTGCACATACTGGTGGCAGACTTAAAGCTGCTGAATGGGATGAAGTAGAAATGTTGAGTGACCAACCAAATAGAGTTCGGTGCAAATACTGCAGATGTGTATTTTCGAAAAAAATAGAACAAGTGAAACATCATTTAGATTGCTGCAATAAAAAATGGGTACAGGCTCATGATGATGAAGCGGATGAACTTACAAATACAGCTACATCAGCAACTCTTCCTCCTACACATAGACACGGCAGTTTTGAGAGTAGACCCTCTCGCTGCAATAAAAAATGGGTACAGGCTCATGATGATGAAGCGGATGAGCTTACAAATACAGCTACATCAGCAACTCTTCCTCCTACACATAGACACGGCAGTTTTGAGAGTAGACCCTCTTCAAGCAAATCATATGAAAGCCTGGGTCATGATGACACTACAACTCACAGTAGTGAGACTTCATTCACTTCAACTGCTTCTGAATCTTCCATACCATTTTTTCATTCTACTCCAGCCAAGAAAAAACAAGGTCAGATAATGCCATACATGGTTAAAACAACTGTAGATCAAAAAGAACAACTAGATTTGCAAATGGACAGATTTTTCTTTTCAGCAAATATTCCATTTGTAGTTGTAGAGAATAAAGAATTTATTAAATGGGTCCAAAATTTAAGACCAGGTTATTATCCTCCAAGCAGAAAGAAATTATCTGAAGACTTGCTAATCAAAGTGAATAATGAAGTAGGTACCGTACTAGATTCAATGAAAAAAGACTTAGTCAATTCTACTGTAACTTTAAATGAAGATGGTTGGAGCAATATGTCAAATGATCCAATAATTGCCCATAGTGTTCACAATGGGTGCAAATCCTTTTTAATAACTTTTCAATTTTTCATAATCTTTATTTACACTGCATAATTTAAGAATTGTTTTATAAGTCAGCTTACTTGAAATAATCAACATGCCAAATCATTCTAATTAACTACAATTGGACAATGTAGCAATCAGAAAAATTTCAATTATTTTAAAATAAACATCTCAGAACAAAAACCCCAAAACCCACTAAAAATTCTAGTAGGTTTTGGGTTCAGTTTTTGGGTGCCAACCCTACTTCAAAGTCAAATATGCACAACTGACATGTCATACTTGTGGTCACAAAAACACCGAACTTTAATTTTAAAACAGGACAAATTGAATTACGCAGAAGTAGCCAGAATCACCAGAAATAGGAAATATTCACCAAATAGTCAATATATACACATCGAAAAAAACATGAAAAATAGGAAATATATTTTAATAAAAAAAACCACATTTTATACAAATCTACACAAGATATACCGGTATATTTTCTTAGTCAGTTTTGAATGGCAATTCAATATATTGTACTGTTTTAACTGTGTGAGAGTGGGTTAAAAGACAAATATTAACCAATGCCCAGTTAAGTCAACTGTACGTCCTTGATAATTGGTTAGGTCAAGTCATGATATTTTCGTTAGTTTAAACAAAAATGATGAGAGCAAACTTCTCGTTAATTTTGAGGTGTTTTGTACGAAACTGCCATCCATTTCCTGTGCAAATGCGTAGTTTTTGAGATGTTAATGTTTCAAAAACTATGCATTTGCACAGGAAATGGATGCAGATTCATGCAAAACACCTCAAAATTGACCAGAAAAGTTTGTTCTCATCATAAAAAGAGACTGGGTATAAAAACAAATAATTACCTAAATTTGATTGGCTGGATGACATCACAAGTGTGTGTGTCGCTTGGTGATTAGTTGATGTCCACCATGTTGATCAGTGATGGCGAACCTTTTTATGTTGGCGTGTCACTTGCATACATGCATTTTAAATTTAACTACAAAATCATAGATAGCTGACTTATTAATCGAAAGTACTAGGGCGTAGACGATTTATTGCAGTTTTTCATCAGAATACCAAATATTTTCAACATCCATCGCGTGTCACTGCTGACACGCGTGTCATAGGTTCGCCATCACTGATGTTGATCATGGTGGCAATAGCAACAAATCTGAATTTTTCTAACAATTTCCTTAAACTTCACCATAAAATGATACTTCCCCAGTATATAATTAATTATATTATGATGTACATATATTTCTAAAGTTGAAAAGGGTAGTGTATGTTTATAAAGCTGCAATGCCCCTTAGCTGCATAATAGCCAAATTAAATTTGGTATTTCTTTACTATTACACCAGTCTCTGGTAGAAAGTTTTAAAAGCTAGTTTTCAACATTAAAGACATGACTTAAATATGGGTATAAAAATAGGTTAGGTTAGGTAAAATAAGGTAGAAAGTTTTAAAAGCTTTAAGCTTCAATAACTCTTTAACAAATCATTTGCGATGGAAATGAGTATCATTTTTTAATTCAGCACATTGAAAAACATTGAAAACTAGCTTTTAAAACTTTCTACCGGAGACCGGTGTAATAGTAAATATTTACCTTAAATTTAATGTAATGAGGATAATTATGTATATAGACACGTTCAGTCAATTGACACACCAAAATACATTTTTCTAGTAGTATTTGATGTGATTCGTTCAAATCTGACCTCCATTTCCCTTGGAAATAAGATCTAACAAAGTTATAGTACTTTGAAATTTGGCTCATTTTCAAGAAAAATGGAGGTCAAAATCTAAGCAAAACGCATCAAATATTACTAGAAAAATGTATTTTAGTATGTAAAATGACTGAATGTATCTATATACATAATTACCTATAAAACCCTATACTGATCAATTTATGATGCATGATCTTTATAAGGGCTCTGACCCCGTACCCCCAAGACCTAAATTATACAAGTGGACTATGCAACACATGCAATCAACGTGTTTTAATGAGAAACAACCTTGTTTCTATGGTATTTCTTGAAATTTTGCTTAAGTGGCACCCGTATTCTGAACCATTACCTTAATTAACCTAACCTAACCTAATATTCAAATCTACATAATTTGGTAAGGACGCATCTGCAAACATAGTGCCATATCAAAATGAGAAAATTATGCTTTAATATTTTATAATTATATTTGCTTTTGATATTCTGAATGTGACGATACTCATATTATCCGTAATGGTTTTATCAAACAAATGGGAACATCATGGGAGGAATTTGCAGATTCTGCAGACTGGGCCTGACCCAAATCTGATACTGGGTTAAGTGTTCAGGCATAAAGTTAGGATATACAGCACTTCCAATAAGAATAATACCCACTTCAAGGCTTTTTTTGGTTAATCTTAAGATATTATCACCTGAATTTTGAGAAAATAATTATATGATCATTATCTACATAACAATATAACACTTTTTTCAAGAACACTGTTTTTTGTGCAAATACGTTATAAGCAAGTTATTGCGGGTAATGACATTTTCATAAGATTTATCTTTTTTTTTTATTTCTAATTAAAAATATTAAATCCATGAAGACTATTTAGAAGCTCTAAACCAGTGGTTCTTAACCAGGGTGGCGCGCCCCGCTAGAAACAGGAATTTCTCTAATTGTATTTGTTATTCTCTTAACGAGAGCATGGGCTAATATTGAGAAGTTATTGAGAAAGTTATTTTGATTGAAGGGGGGCGTGGAGGGAAGGACCAATTCCTAGAGGGGGCATGGTAGTAAAAAGGTTAAGAACCACTGCTCTAAACTGATAACATTGAATAAATACTAAGTTATTCCGCCAAACTTGCATACCGACAATACGAACAAATCAAAAGTCACCTAAAACAAATGCCTAGTCATACCATAGTGAAATATATAACCAGTGGTAAACATCCTATGGGAAATTTTAAGCCAAGTCGTTGCTATGAAATTGGTAACTATGAGACATTTCATGACGTTATACCTCTCTTTCTTTTATTAAAAGTCGCGTTCATCCTGTGTCCATCCACTTTTTATTATTATTATTATTATTATTATATTATTATTTATTATTATTATTATTGTTATTAATCACAGTGCTATTTATTGTTATTTAATTTTCAATCTCACTTTCGGTAAACAGATAATACGTCATCACTGGCCCTAGTTTCTTTGAGACCTTAATTATAATAAAGCCAAAACCTACTTATCATGTCATTCATGAAATGTCATACAAAACACAGTGTAGATAAATATATAGTGTTGAGACTCCTACATTTTCAGCCTGCGCGGGAATCTGAGTGAGTCAGCGAGTAGCTGTTGGACCTTAGTGACTCTTGACTCTGATCCCCCAAAGCAGAGTCACTTGTCCCCCGTTTTCTTTTTACGTCATTGCTGACATCATCACTCAAATGAAAGTTTCTACATTGTTACAGAGTACTGTGGCATATTTAAAGGCATTTGCATTTGCTTACAAATATTTACAATATACAACTTTAATTAACATTAATTGTTTAAATATAACACACCATTAACTTCTTGTTTACAGTTGAGTCATTACGTTATTAACCAAGGGAGGATCTAAGAGGGGGTCGGCGACGTCCGGATCCCCGCCTCCTCAATTTCTTGCAAGTGCCCTGCTTGAATAATATGTATGTCTCTGTATGGAAAACTGATGTGTGGGTAGTTGGGAGGTAACGAAAATGGTTCACTGAGTAGGTAGGTAGTTAATCTAACAATTATTAAATTCCTTTTATATCAATAACTGGGTGGATGAAACCAATTGGTTGCTCACCAGAGTTATTCTCCACACTAGTATTTATATACTGTGTGACAAGAGCGTGCTCGGTAATAGATATACATTACCGATCAACCAACCGAAGAAAAAACCAAGACGACGCTGGTGGAAAAAGCCCCGCGAAAAGGAAGACAAGGGAGAACGAAAACGAGGAACGGGGCGACAAGACGGAACGAGAGAAGGGAGAAGGACAAACAACGGAAAAAGATCCTCACCAGCAAGTACGCTCTCAACAATTAAACAAAACGGGGAAAGGGACTCCCTAATAACTAGCAGTAAGTGACTAATTGTGTTTTAACCCAGTTAGAAGTAAACTCAGTAAATTAAGCTGGGTCAGACAAATTAGGCCTACATTGTGGCCTAAGACCTAGCATCAACTCATAGCTTAACAAAGGTGAAGGTAGATTGCCATAACCTAATTTGGTGAGGAATCCTACTGTGAACCTCAATTTATCTGCCCGCTCTGGACCATTTCCGGAATCTCTAGGCTGACCTCTACAAGGCTAGACTCAGGGCCGGATTAACCATTAAGCAAAATAAGCCCGTGCTTAGGGCATCAAGGGAAGGGGGGCACCACAGAAATTTTCCATTGTCGGATTTACCATGGATTTATTATACTATTATAATCGCGGCTTATAGCCTATAAGCTGTTGAAAACTGAATTATATATATTCATATATAGTATTTATTTTTTTTCATTGTTTGAATTTGTAGTGAACAACAACCCTTTTGAGAGAATAAATATATTTCGTTGTAATCACACACTTTACGCTTTGCGTTATTATTTTGTTTATATCAAATCTTTGAGCGCCATATTAAAAATACATATAGATTAAATATTTTCGTGTGCTATAGTAAATGTAAAAACAAGATTCAGTCATGCTGAACTTTATAAAATAATTGTAGAAGACAATATTGAGTGTGCCTTCCCAAATGTAGAAATTGCCTTTCGTATATTTTTAACATTAATGGTCACAAATTGCTCAGCTGAGCGTTCATTTTCTCAGTTGAAGTATATTAAAAATACCAACAGAACAACTATGCAACAAGGCAGGCTGGATGCCTTATCTCTACTAAGTATAGAAGCAGATGTGTTACGTAAGATTAGTTTTGAGGATCTGATCAAAGACTTTGCAATTAAAAAAAGTAGGAGAAAACTTTTCAAATATAAATGAAGTGGAAGTATACAAAAATAAACATTATTTTCCATCTTACTGTAAGTTTTGTTTCATTTCAAAAAATAAAATTTTATTTTATGGTTTATTTTTGTTTATATTTTGAATTACATATATATCGGGCACCAAAATCTTTTAAGTGCTTAGGGCCTTTAAAGGTCTTAATCCGGCCCTGGCTAGACTTAATCTACTCTATAGTTAGCCTGCAGATATTAGGGGTGGGTTAATTGGGGACCAATTCATACAGAGCATTTTTCACACTCTGAAAACAAATTGTTTTTGTAAATAGATCATAGTTATTTTATTTTATTCAAATTCTATTTTGAGTCTTTATCTGTATACATTGTACTTCCAAATTTGTAGTTGTAATGGTTTTCATAGGTGCCCTTAGTACTGGTTCAGCCATATTACTATTTTCATCTTCATCTTATTCTGATAGCAGGCTCGTAACCATGGGGGTCGAACGACCCCCCCCCCCTCCCGTTCACTCCCCCTTGACAGGAAAGGTTTACTTTTGTAACTTCGGAACACAGAAACCTGACCTCTAGGATCTCAGACTTGGAAGCTGAGATGAGCAGCAGGCAAACTGCCCAGCCAGACAGGAATACCGCCATCACCACGACACAGCATAGTGATCCTCAGGATAGGAGGCCTGCCGCTCCTATTCTCATACCATCTTCTCTCACAGCTCAGCAGAGCTGTATATCCAAACTAGAGGAGGGAAAAAACTGTAAGGTAGGTACTTTACTCTCAAGTTATAATGTTATAATGTTTCAGACCAACAAAGACCCTAGGATCCACTCATGGCTGGTCTACCTAACTCTGGTCGGTTGTAGTTGTGTACTGCGCATGTCCTCCGTGATGGCGGAGGGGACCTATAATTTTACGTGGATTCCGAACCACAAAAACCTTAATTTTACTACCTTAAACTATATCCAATCTATCAACATATGTGTCTAATCGATTTTTAAACATGTTTATAGACGTGCTACTAATTACTTCTACCGGCAAACTATTCCAGCTATTTACTATTCTATGCGTAAAAGAGTTTTTGGCAACTGCTGTCTCGAACCTTCTACTTGTCAACTTACACCCATTATTTCTAGTTTTATTATATTGTGATATTTCGAAAAAGCTATCTCTATTTACGTTATCGAACCCATTCATAATTTTAAAAACCTGGATTAGATCACCCCTTAGCTTCCTAGTCTTAAGTGTAGTCAATTTTAACTTCTGAAGCCTATCAGCGTACGATTTCGACTTAAGCGACGGAATCATTTCAGTTGCTCGTCTTTGAACTCTTTCGATTTTATTTACTGTATATCTTTGCGCATACACGGATTCCAAAATTGGATCGCGTACTCTAAATGGGGTCTAACTAATGATTTATAAAGAGAAAAGTCCAATGATATAAAAGTTTGTACGAACACGAACAACCATCCTAACAGTGGGCAGCAGGTAGTACGTATCTACCCTGAACTGCATAGTCTGAGTGAGTCTGACATATGACGAATCTCCAACACAAACAAACAACAAATTAACTGCAACAGAAGGCAATGCTGCTGAGATCATTAGTAATGTGGCCATGCCTCAAGGGACTATTCAAACCTGCTTGGCAGCTAGTCACCCTGGTGAGCAGAGTGTAGGGCATGGGTGGACAACAGTTAGTAAAAGGGGGTTTGCGTCAGAAAAAGAAACAGAATTCTGGGAGCCCCCCTCCATCCAGAAGAGAACCACGGCTAGGGCTAGCAACGAATACAGCAATTAAGGCAGTGAAAATATCTCGGCAGGCCCATGTATTTGCCTCCCGTTTCCCACCTGATCTATCTGCTTCAGAACTAGAAGAATACCTGAGTGAAATGACGAAAATTGGGACTACCTGCTCTAAATTAACCAGTAAACGACCAAATACCTACAGTTCTTTTTACATTAAGGCAGAATGTGAGGACCCTTCTGTATTTATGGGGCCAGAAGTTTGGCCTGAAGGAATCTACTATAGTTGGTATAACATAACATGATCTTCAGGAAAAACTCAGTCCACAAAAATATGGGTAAGCAGACTCCACCATGCAATCCCAGTGAGACACCCAGTGAGAACAGTAATATTGTGTATAAAAATAATGGCCCAGTTTCACAAACTCAATGTTAGTAGCTATAACTGTAGAGGTCTCAAAGTCAATGTTGACAGTGTGATCAGTAAACTCTTATCTGCCCATGACATTTCTTGCTTTCAGGAAACTTGGCTCTCTAAACAAGAGTGCAAAAATTTAAACAATATTAAGCCTAACTACAGGGGAACAGCTAACTCACCCAATGATGACAGTGAAAGTATTACTGTGGGCAGACAGAATAGGAAGGAAGGTGTAACTATAATGTGGCACTCACAGCTGGATAGGTTTATAGAGCCCATTAGTTATGAATATGAGTGGGTTGTAGCCATAAAACTAACTATTGATAACAAAATACTGTATATATTCAATGTTTATAGGCCTTATGCAGGCCCATAATCTGACTAGTGCCATTTGCCATAATCTGACTAGTACCATACAAAAATAGCGCTTGAAAACATTTGAGAAAAAGTGTACGGCGCATGCGCGAAATATAAGTTCCTATGCATTTTCCAGCAGAAATCGAACAGAGAGTATCGTTTCAAGGCAGTCTCGCTAGGGGGCGCTATTTTCAAAAAAATCTGACCAGTGCGAAACGATGCCAAAATTTATCTGACCGATGCCCTGGCATCGGTGAGCACTGGTCTGGATCCAGGCCTGTTATGATCAGCCCGCTCCTAGGAGATCTCCCGCCCTCAGACAAAAAATAAAATGCCACGGCCCACACCTTGTATTGAAGTAAATGAAAAAAACAACGTTATTATAATTTTTTTTTTACTAACGCAATATAAAATATTTATAAAAACAGTTAAAAATCTACTTTTCTTGCTTTTTTGCTGCAAAATCTTTAATATCTTCCAGATTGAGATTATAAGCCATTTCGGCTTCAATAGATAAAATGAAGAGTCCTACTAGTCTTTCTTCAGTCATGGTTAACCTTAGATGGTTCTTGATGAGCTTTAGCTTTGAAAAACGCCTCTCTGCACTGGCAACAGTTACTAGTATCGTTAAAAGAATGCGTAACGCAGTTTCTGTGCTTGGATAAATTTCTTTTAAATGCCTGTCATAAATTAATTTTAGCACATCTTGTGGTCCATGCTTTGGTTCAACAATTAGGCACAATAATTTTAATTCTTCATAGAGTTCCACTGCGTCAACATCAGATGTGTTGTTATCCATGAGAATAATTTCCAAATCTTTGCATTGCTGTAATACTGTTTCTGATGCTAAATTGGCTAAGGAGCTGATAGTATACAAAAACTTGAAATATGAACTATGATGTATGTTCCAATTTTTCAAATCGATTCTCTAGTGAGTTAATAACCGTGTCTACAGTTGTGTTCAAACAGTCAATTTCAAATTTTTTATCGGGATTATGGAGTGGTGTCTCGTCTCTACTTTCATATTCATATTGCCTCTTTTTTATTCGTCTTCGAACTTGTTCTTCTAGACTCGGCAGTGGTCGGCGAACAGGGGTAAATTACCCCAAATGGGGTACATTTAAAACTTTTGGGGGTAATGCGTGCGGTATGAGAGACACCATATGCAACAATTTTAAGAGCAATTGGCTTGTTTTTGTTTACGTTGAAGTCTGGGGGTAATTTCATTTTACTCAAATAGATTTTTGGGTAATACCCAAAAAGGTTCCCCGACCCATGTTCTAGAGGAAATTCTGGTGTTATTTCGATGATGGCTGAGAGCTCGCATGCTGTTATCTTTACTTGAGCGAATCCATTTTTTTCGATAATTCACTAGGCAACAAATTTCAACTTTTTTTTGTTACAGGCACGTGAACTACTGATTCCTACTAAAGCGCTGATGCTGATTTCAGATCTGATATCAAAATTTCTCTATCACGTCCAGATTTTGTGTAACCGAAAACCCCTATTTTTCATTTTTTTTCTCACCCGCTTCTATTACGAAAGCCGTCTAAGCTACTTTTCCGTGCCACGTTTTATGTTAAGCATACTTAAATAATTAGTGAACAGGGATGTCTTTCCTCCTTTATTCTGGCTTAAGACAGACAGCGGAATTCCGCTGGCGGAGTTACCACCCCTGCGCCCAACCATCCACCCAAAGCGCGTTAGTATTTTGTTGTTACTACTGAAAGGCAAATTCCTGTTCTTAAGTGAAACTTTGGTGTGTCCTCTTCCTTTGTCGCTTGTAGGATGACGAGCTCTCCTTCTGCAGGAACCAACAATAATCTCCCATCATATTTGGGTTGAAATTACCTTGGTATCTGTTTTCCATAACTGAGATCTGTTGGTGGAAGCGCTCACCATGCTCGTCACTTACAGCCCCAAGGTTGGCCGGGAAGAAGTCAAGATGAGAATGTAAAAAATGAATTTTCAAAGACATTCTGCATCCCATTATTTCATAAGATTTAAGCATGTTTTCTACGAGTTTACGGTGGTTTTCAGCTTTGTGGTTTCCAAGAAAATTTTTGACAACTTCAACGAAAGATGTCCATGCTCCTAGTTCATTCTCATTTAGGTTAGATGGAAACGATGAGTCGTGGATGACACTGCGGATCTGTGGTCCAGTGAAAACTCCAGCTTCTAGCTTAGCATCTGTCAATATTCCTTTGAATTTATCCTTTAAATATTGGAAACCACTACCTTGATGATCCATACCCTTCACGAAATTTTTCATAAGGCCAAGTTTAATGTGAAGTGGTGGAAGATGTACTTTCTGAGGGTCAATAAGTGCTGGGTGTTTCACATTGTATTTACCCAACATGTTCAGTTCTAGATGGCCAATCATGTTTTTTGTAGTGGTTCTTGTCATCTCTGCTGTTCCATAGACACAAAAAGCACATATGCTTTGTGTAGCCCAACTGTAACCCAAGAAGTAATGATACAACTTTAAGGTCGCCACAAATATTCCATGTGTGGTCCTTATATTTGATGAGTCTTAGCAGCAGTTTCATCGATTCATAAGTCTCATTAAGGCCAGTGGCATGTGCTACAGGTATTGAAGGTTTTTCATTGCCGTTGTGCAGTAATACAGCTTTAAGGCTAGCTTTACTAGAGTCAATGAACAGTCTCCATTCTTTTGGATCATAGCGACAGCCAATCCCTTGCATCAGACCACTGATATCGTGGCAGAAACAAACGTTTTCTTCCTGTAAGTAAAATGATGAAAACTGCAAATGGCGATGGCGGAAATGGGAAACTTTGGTGTTTGGTTGGAGAAGATTAAATTCTTGAAGTCTTGAACCAAGCAACTCTGCCTTTTCTTTTGGTAATTCCAAATCGCGCACTAAGTCATTTAACTCCGCTTGACTTAACAAATGTGGGGAAATATTTGCATCTGGAACATATATGCCATCTTTCCCTGTTTCTATATCACTAGCAGAATCTTCAGATGAACTGCTGTCTGTTATCGTTGCTGGTGGAACTGGTGGTGGATTTGTTTCACCATGTGGTACTGGTTTCATTGCTGATTCGCAGTTTGGGTACGTGATCTTTGATTTGTTTTTCTTTGTGAAACCAGCAATCTTTGTCAAACAAAAATAACAATCATTGAAGTGATTTTTCGGCTCACGCCAAACCATGGGGACTGAGAACGGCATAGCTTTTCTTTTACCATTCATCCAAGCTATTAACATTGCATTGCACTGTGCACAGCAAATGTGTGGTGCCCAGTCCCTCTGTTGGTCTCCTAACTTACAGTCAAAATAACACTTGTAGGCAAGTTTAATCTTTGTTGTTATGTTTCTACGTTGTGGCTTAGGTGTATATTGTCCACAGACAAAGCAGAAGTTGTCTGGGTGATTTACACAAGCACGTCTATTTGATGCCATTTTGAATTACCATACAATATCTGAAAAAACGTAGAAAGTAATTATTACGATGTGCAAAATAAAAAGAAATACACACCGTAGTACAAAACAAATGCTATAAAAACACACAAGTCACCACAACCTGTCACTTGCTCATCAGCAGAGAGCTTCAACAACCGTTCTGCTTGACTGTCACGTAGCGACTGACCGTTGGGCCATTGCCCGTTACTATGCTCTTGACTCAGTGTTGCCAACTCGGGATAAATTTTATTTATCAAAATTGTTCGAATTTGTATATAGTTGGCAAAAAAAAATTGCTTTAACCTTAAAAAGAAAGTTTCATATTACTGGCATTAAGCCGATTAAAACCAAAATCTGGACGTGGTAGAAAATTTTACTAAAAGTGATTTGCATTTTACACAAAATCTAGACGTGATAGAAAAAATCTAATTATAGATTTGAATCAGCATACCGAAATTAGCTAGGAGCACCTATTTGGTCTTCTGTAACAAAATCTTTGTTGCCTAGTGTAATCTTTCAAAAACCTTAATACATGTGCAATTGACTTAACAGCAAACTGTATATCAAAGTTTATGGATTGGAATTGCTCACTGACTGGATTTATAATACTTAATACGTCATACCAAACTATAACGAAACTGTATCTATATTACGTTTGGCAGCATCATTGTCGATAAGGCTTAGTTTAGTGTGTGTGAATTACAAGGTACATAAAACGCACGTGGATTAATATTTAATATGTACTTTTGTACATTGATGTTTTCCTTGCATATTCGCAGCATTGTCGTTTTTGGCCTCGCATGTTATCTAAACATACTGTATATTTAGGTCTGACAGGTGCTGTATTATAATATTACTTAAACTTGCCCCGGTTTTATCATTAACTTCAATAAATCCAATAAAATGTTTATGAATAGTCCCTGAATTTTTACATACGAAACGTACAATTATAGACATTTGTTCTTTATGACTACACTCTGGTGTGCAGTCTAAGATAATAGAATAGTCCTTAGCATTTTGAAGCATATTTATAATTTCATTTTTTATTTTCTGAGACATCAGAGAAATTAATTCTTTTTGAATCCTTTCTCCAAGATAATATACCCTCCTTTTATTATTTCTGATTTTGCTTACATGATCTTTGATAGATGAATCAAATAATGCGAATAATTCCACTATTTTTGAAAAATTGCCATTATCAGGCGTACATAATCGTGAAGAAGAACCTCTAAGAGCAAGATTTTGTGTAGCTATGCATCGTAGTATACCACATAACCTAACTAATACTGATCTCCAGCGTTTAACTTCTTCATCGAGAATACGTTGAATCTATGGTTTTGTTTAATTTTAATCGAATGTCAAAATAACTATTCCACTTGCAATCACCCGAATAGCTAACCATCTATTTCAAAAACAAGACCTTATATGAGGCACTCCGCGCCAGATGTTCGTAAGCGCTAAAAATAAAAAACGCCAGAAAACGCAGTTAAAGTTGGGGAATGAATATTAGACTGTATCTCTTGAACCATTGAAGATAGCGCAAAGATGTTTATATGAAATTTATAGCTTTCGAATTATCTCAACATTGGATAGTATGGGAACTGAGCTTCACGCTGGTACAAGAAACGAGTTTTAGCCCGGGGTGGCACTTACGAACATCTGGCGCGGAGCGCCTCAATACCAAGAAGAAAATAAAATAATCGTCTGCTGTTGGTCATTTGTGGATGCTCTGAGTGTATTCTAAATTTCAACCAATCGTATATGAGAGGCTAGAAAAGGACCACAATTCAAAAACTTTCCCAAATCCATATATCTTAGGAATTAGCTTATTTTCAGAAATTGTAGATAAACGTATTTCAAGGATTAATTACTTTTTGGAAATACAATATAAACAATAGAAAAAATGTTCGAAAACAGAATATAAACAATCTGACAACAGAAAAAGTATAATTAAAAACATCTGATATAGAAAAATGTAAAATTTGAACAAAATAATTTTTTTTTGCCAATTTTGTGCCGCCCTCAGGCGCTGCCTGACTTGCTTAACGCCTCGTTCGGCCCTGCTTATGATTGTGCTGAAAATGAGAAAGTATTCTATTCTTACTCTGTAAACTAAATATACTGCTAGAGGAGCTGGACTTTTCATGTGTTATAGTGGTTGGTGATTTTAACAGCAATATCAATAAACCTGGTTCGGATTTTGCTAAGCTTCTTATCAATTACTGTGAGGCATGCGACTACAAACTTGCAAGTAAATTGCCACTCCCTAATGACTCATTTACATATGTTAGTAATGCTTGGGGGACTCACTCGTGGCCAGACCACTGTGTAGCCTCCCACGGTGGTTATAATATAATCAATAGCATGTCCATACTTTATGATGTATTTGAATCTGATCATATCCTGTGATAATGCTGATTACTATAAGGTTAATTGGTCAAATCTTAGTCACTTGAGGTAGATTACTATTCAATGCAGACTGATGCACTACTAAGGATTGTGAGGATTCCTGCAGAAGCTTTGGCTTGTAGGCATCCCTCCTGTGATGGTGTAAAACATATAGATCTCTTAAATAAGTATTACGGTGAGCTTGAACATGCCATTAAGGCTGCGAGTGGAAGTAGCTTTAAGAAAAAAAATGGGGAAAAGTAAATGTCAATCCAGGGTGGGCAGAATACTGTGCTGATATGTATGATGTAGCTAAATATGTATTCGTGGAATGGGTTGCTATGGGGAAATCTAGTCAGGGGGAACTCTTCCAACTGAAAAATATAACTCGTGCTAGATTTAAGGGTGCTCTTAGATTTATAAAGAAAAATGAAAGGAATCTTCGAAGAGAACTCTAGCCAGAAAATTAGGCAATAGCAATACTTCCAGTAGGGAATTCTGAAAGGAGGTTAATAAAATTAACAATGCTGTAGTAATCTTACCTTGCCAAATATAATAGGGGTGTACAATGTACATGGTGCAAACAACATTGCAGAACTGTGGAAGAATCATTATGAAACCCATTTTAATTGTCTCAGGGGGGGGATAGACTAAATATATATCTAAATGTAGAACGCTCTGAGGAACTACTAATTGATGACTCAGAAATCTGGCAGGCTATTCATAAGTTAGATGATAACAAAAGTTGTGGCCTAGATGGCATACAAGCGGAACATTTAAAATGTTGTAGCCCTCGCATAATACCTCTGCTTGCAATGTGTTTTACAAGCTGTATGATACATAGGTACTTGCCACAGTCCATTTTGTCAGTTGTATTGTTACCACTTGTTAAAAATAAGGGTGCTAGTATCTGTGATAAGAATAATTATAGGCCAATAGCACTTGCCAGTATACTTTCTAAGGTGTTAGAATATGTCATTTATAAGAGGATAAGTACTTACTTGCAGACTTATGACTAGAGTCCGGATTTTGCCCTTTTTGCCTTTTTTATTCCCGTTTATAGATTCATAGGCTTCTTTTAGAGAAATTCATTTCGGGACTGTGGGATGTATATAATTAAATGTTATAGTGCCTATAAACGCCTATTTTGATGGTTAGTGCCTAATTTTAAAATACGTGCCTATATATGCCTTTTTAAATTTTATTGTAGTAAGTAAAGCAAAATAACTCGCATTTTTTTAAAATTTGTAGGCCTCAATAGGGCAGGGGATGGAAAAACCGAGGCTAGTCCTGAGGCAACCAGCACAGCCAATCAGATCACAATACGTCAGCCAAATACAGCCAATCAGATCACAATACGTCAGCCAAATACAGCCAATCAGATCACAATACATCAGCCAAATACAGCCAATCAGATCACAATACGTCATTGTGACGCGTTCGGCCTCGATCATTTTATTTGGTACGTGCAACGTGGTGTCTTTGTTCAAGTGCTTTTGCTAAATAAAATCTCACGTTTGTGCTTACGGCTTTTTTTATAAGTGAGAAAAAATGCCTAAGGACAAGACAGCCAAAAGCGTTCTGTTCAGGCAGTGGATCAAGAAGGACCCAAACTTCACTACGGATGGTGGAGTTATTTTCTGCCAACCTTGTTCCAAAGAGGTACGTTGCAACATTTTTTATTCTCTATCCAAAATAACAAACCCTTCGAGGAGACCTGGCCTACATCATGGCCAATTTCGGACGGGTGCCAGGGACCATAACCAAGCTGGAGGAGAGAGGCCTGCCGTTTGTTGAAGCAGTGGAAATAGTTCAAAATTTAAGGAAGGAGCTGAGCCAGGTTCCTGGTAACGTAGGGAAAGAAGTGGTAGCAAAATTTGAAAATGTTCTCAGACGCAATCCTGGTTGGCAAACCATAGTGAACGTTTCAACAGTGTTCAAAGGAGAGTGTCAGGAGGTTCTGGACTTTGAGCCAAGCGAATTAGCATCTTTGAAGTTCGCACCAATTACGTCTTGCGATGTCGAAAGGTCGTTTTCTCGATATAAAAATGTATTGAGTGACAGGCGATGTCAATTTACGCCACAGAACCTTGAAAAATATTTAATCATCAATTGCCATTTCAATTTATAGTTTAGTTGAGTTTTTGTAAGAAGATAGTTTAAATGTTTGGATTTTACTTTGATGCAAATAAAATGTTTGATGGTTTTTGAGATGTTTAGTTTATTTTTTACAATAAAAATCCTGATATTCATCAGAACTGCAAATGGGTTTACTGTAAGTCAACAATAATAAGAGGAAAGTGAGAAAATAGAAATGCCTATTAAGTGCCTTTTTTTAGCTTTTAGTGCCTATTTAAGCGACTTTTTTAGGGCTTCTTTAGTGCCTTTTTGCCTACCTATTATTGATTTTTTAGTGCCTATCAATCCTAACTCTACAAGTTATGACAATCAGTTTGGCTTTAGAGTGAAACATGGTACTGACATGCTAAAGGAAGCCGTTCTAAAGTACAAGATGTCAAGTAGCAAGCAATGTATATTCCTGTTTTTGGGATGCATCAAAAGCATTTGAAAGAGTTAATCATCACAAACTTTTCAAGAAACTCTTGTGTCGAAGGATACCTAAATATATATTTAAGATACTTGTATTCTGGTATACAGAGCAGACCATGTTTGTAAGATGAAAAAGCACTGTATCACCATGTTTTAAGGTAACTAATGGTGTTAGGCAAGGGGATATATTATCACTCTCCCTTTTCTGTATTGGCCTATACTGTACATGGATAACCTTACCAATGAACTAAAAACTGCACATACTGGTTGTGTCATTGGAAAGGAAAAAATTAATCATTTAATATATGCTGATGACCTTGTTCTTCTGTCACCCTTTCCTCATCAGCTGAGAGTACTATTAGAGATATGTGAACAATATGGTATAGAAAATGACATCACCTATAATGGGGCAAAGAGTTGTATTTTAATTTTTAAATGTAATCTACTGAAACATGTATCATGTGGGTCTTTTGAAATGAGTGGTCAGACTATACCTGCCAAAGACACATGTAAATATTTAAGTCATGTAATTACTCACGAGCTGCGAGATGAACTTGATATTGAGAGACAACGTAAAAAGCTGTATGTACAGGGTAACATGCTAGTAAGGAAATTTGGTATGTGTTCAGAATCAGTTAAAACTTATCTTTTTAGAACTTACTGTACTACATTGTATACATCTCATCTGTGGTGGAACTATACAAAAACTTCTATGAATAAACTCTGTTGCTTTTAATAATATTTTTCGTATGCTATGTAGGGAACCAAAATGGTGCAGTGCCATTTTTATGTTTACTATGCGTAACCTACCTACCAGCCAAATGTTAATCTGGAAGAATATATATAATTTCATTATTAGGGTCCAAAACAGCTCTAATGTGTTATTGTACAATGTACTGTCTTCAGGTACTGTGTACTTCTCACCTATATGGCAGTCTTGGTTCAGACAACTGCTGGTTCACAATACCTTATTTTTGTAATGTAGCAAAGAATATATATGCATATGAAGTTGTATTATAATAAGTGCTATGAGTGTTATAAGATGTCTCATGTAATAACAATATACTTAAAATTGTTAGATAATTAATGAAACAGTATGCCAGTTGTAATGAGTCTTTACTAATTATTGTTTTCTGTGTAACAAGTCTTTACTAATTATTGTTTTCTGTGTTTCAGATCTATGCTATGTTTATGTTGAATAAAGCCTCAAATTGGCCTTTACTTTATCTCTAGCCCGCTAACAAACGCGGCACCACAATTTATTCAACATTTCAATCAGCCATTCAGTCGGCCTTTCAGATACAGCAAGCAAATATTCATCCAGTAATCTTACTATATCATGGAGAAGGTGATTCGCCCGGATAAATTTATTACTTCTCCGAATTCTCCCCAAGCTGGGAAACTATGGAAATTATGGTCGCGCGGATTCAAATATTTCTTGAGTACTATCGCCGAACACAACCCCAATAAATTGGAGGTTCTATTCATACATATCGGCCCCGATGTCGCTGATATCATTCAAGACTGCTCTACTTATGAGGATGCCATGGCAGCCTTAGAGGCCACCTACGTCAAGAAGCCAAACGAGGTATGCGCTCGCCACCTGTTGTCCACCCGTCACCAAAAGCCCGAGGAAACCCTCGATGAGTACTTGCAAATTCTTCAACAACTAGCCAATGACTGCAACTTCAAATCGGTTTCCGCCGACGAAAACAGGAGTTCATCTGTGAGAGACGCTTTCATCCGAGGAATTAGAGATAGCGCCATCCGTACCCGCTTACTCGAAAATGACACACTCTCACTGGAAAAGGCTATCGTCCAGGCTCGAACATTAGATCAGGCCCAGAAAAACTCAGAATCGTACCTCACTCATTACGGTGCTGTTGCAGCCACTGGCTCTCGCCACGAACCGTCGCCGACTACTGACTCTGCCCGGCCTGCCTGCGTCCAAGGAGACGATCTCCCAAACTCTTCAGCCGCTACGAATTTCGACAACAAAGCCGCTCTGTGCTTCTTCTGCGGGTCTCGACGCCACCCACGAAGCAGGTGTCCAGCAAAGGATTCTATCTGTGCGAAATGTGAAAAGACCGGCCACTGGGCCAAAGTCTGCCGCTCAAGTACTTCCTCGGCACGTCAAAAACAGGATAAAACCACAGCGTCTCATTCAGCCGCAGCATTAGCGACCATTAGTACCACTCTATCGTGTAGCTCCTCCATGCCTACCAACTCAACAGTCGATATCCTCGTCAACGGCCGTTCGTGTCTCGCCTTGTTGGATACTGGCAGCTCGGACAACTTCATTCGTGAGGATCTAGCCAAACACTTAGAGCTGCCCATTCTTCCGCACTCGGGCGTCGTATCAATGGCTTCGCCTAATCTATCCGCAGCCATCTCAGGTCGATGTACAGTGAAGGTTACGATGGGAGACCGCGACTACGAAAAGCTCGAACTATCCGTCTTGTCGGATCTGTGCGCTGACATAATACTCGGTACCCCATTCTTAATCAGACACAAGGAATTGAACATCAATTTCGGAGGTCCGGAGCCAGCACTCCATATATGCGGCCTTACTCGATCAAGAATTTCAGCCCCACCACTATTCGGCAACTTAACTGCCGATTGTCGTCCCATCGCCACGAAGTCCAGACGATTTTGCTCTGAGGACAAAATTTTCATTGGGAAAGAAATCGAAAAGCTACTCAGGGATGAGATAATTGAACCCAGTAACTCACCCTGGCGTGCTCAAGTAGTCATCACATCTACCGAAACAAAAAAAAACGCATGGTAATCGATTTCTCTCAAACCGTCAACCGATTTACCATGCTAGATGCATATCCTCTTCCGCGAATCGATGATATAGCCAACAAAGTCTCACAACACAAATACTACAGCGTAATTGATCTGTCAAGCGCATACTACCAGGTAGAAATCGATCCGTCTGAACGACCTTTCACAGCATTCGAGGCTGACGGAAATCTATACCAATTCAGAAGGATCCCTATGGGAGTAACTAACGGAGCCGCGGCCTTCCAGCGCGTCATGAACGAATTCATATCCTCGAACAACTTATCATCAACATACGCCTACCTCGACGATCTCACCATCTGCGGAACCACTTGGGAAGAGCACGATGAGAACCTTCGACATTTCTGGGAAGCCGCTAAACGAGTAAATCTGAGTCTAAACAAGGAAAAATGCAAGCTTTCGATGACATCAGTGCACCTGCTCGGATATTCTATCTCTCATGGCGTATTGCGGCCCGATCCCGAACGCCTCCGGCCACTACAAGAACTTCAAACTCCTCGCAACAAGTCGTCTCTACAACGCGTAATCGGACTATTCGCATACTATGCTAAATGGATTCAGAACTATTCCCTCAAGATCAAACCTCTGCTCAACGTTTCATCATTCCCATTAACTCGCGAGGAAGTATCAACGATCCAAACACTCAAAGATGATATCTCGAAAGCTGTCGTCGGTTCAATCGATGAAGAACTGCCGTTCACTGTGGAGACGGACGCTTCCTCTTCAGCAATCGGAGCCACCCTCACCCAGAACGGCCGCCCGGTGGCGTTCTTTTCTCGCGCTCTGAATAACACAGAACGTCGCCATCACATCGTTGAAAAGGAGGCATACGCTGTAATCGAATCCATTCGCAAGTGGAAGCACTTCTTAGCTTATCGACACTTTACTGTCGTCACCGACCAGCGGAGCGTATCTTTCATGTTCGATGGAAAAGCTACTGGTCGTATTAAGAACGATAAGATTCTCCGTTGGCGTGTAGAACTAGCCGGCTACTCATTCACAATAAAATACAGACCGGGCCCCGAGAACCGAGCCGCAGACGCATTGTCGCGATCCTTTTGCGCTGCTACTCCAAGAATATCCCTCGCCCAGCTGCATGTTAATCTGATACACCCAGGAGTCCGCCGAATGACTCATTTTGTGAGAGCTAGGAACCTACCATTCTCAGTGGATGACATCAAACGAGTTACGTCGGAATGCCAAACATGCGCTAAATGTAAGCCACAGTACTATAAACCAGAAGTTAGTCACTTAATACGGGCCATGTCCCCGTTTGACCGACTTAACATCGACTTTAAAGGCCCGCTTCCGAGCGCAACTTCGCGACCTTACATCCTAACAGTAATCGACGAGTATTCACGCTTTCCTTTTGCCTTCCCGTGCCGTGATACGAACACGTCAACCGTTATCGCCCGTCTCACCGAGTTATTTTCTACCTTCGGAACTCCCTCTTACATCCACACAGATCGAGGGACATCGTTTATGTCTTCGGAACTAAAACTGTTCCTAACTAAACATGGTATCGCGACTAGTCGCACAACGCCGTATCACCCCCAAGGAAACGGGCAATGCGAACGTTACAATGGAATCATCATGAACACCATCAAACTAGCCATAGAAGATCGCGGGTTGCCGATGTCGCAATGGGAGTCCGTCCTACCAGACGCGCTGCACTCGATTAGATCGCTGCTGTGTACGGCCACGAACGAAACTCCTCACGAGCGTCTATTCACGCACCCGCGGCGTACTTCTACCGGTTCTGCACTACCGACGTGGCTGTCTTCTCCGGGAACTGTACTCCTTCGCCAATTCATTCGCCGATCCAAGAACGACCCCCTCGTCGAGGAAGTTGAGTTAATTGAGGCAAACCCCAACTACGCGTTTATACGGCATCCGAATGGGAGAGAAGATACCGTATCCATCAGGGACCTGGCACCGGCGGGACGTAGCAATACGGATGACACGAATCACTATGAACCCCCCGTACCCAGTCCGCCAATCAATTCCACCCCGCTAACGGACGACTCAGAACCCGCTGAGATCCGCCGACACACGGTCCCAACAGCTCCCGTCGAAGCGACTCCAGTCGAAGTCGAGAGAGGCCCACCTGTGTCAGTAACCTCCGAGACGAGTCCCCCTCTGAGAAGAAGCACTCGAATCAGATACCCAGCTCAACGCCTAAACTTGTAGACTCTTCTTTCTTCCAAAATATCTTGAACTTGTCGTTTTGTTTCTTACCGTGCAATGTATCACGTATTATAAAAGAAGAGAGGAATGTAATGAGTCTTTACTAATTATTGTTTTCTGTGTAACAAGTCTTTACTAATTATTGTTTTCTGTGTTTCAGATCTATGCTATGTTTATGTTGAATAAAGCCTCAAATTGGCCTTTACTTTATCTCTAGCCCGCTAACAAACGCGGCACCACACCAGTATACTAGGTTAAGTGGCTATGTTGGCCTTATTTTTGTATTAAGTTCAGTGTATGCATAAGATTGTATTTGTATATAAGGTTAAGTGGCTATGGATTGTGAATGATCCGCAATAAAGATGTTTTGTTTGTTTGTTTGTTTTGTAAGGTTAGTGAAAATTGTCATTTATGATAGAGCTAACATTTTGAGCTCTTGTAGCATTAACTGTGAACGCCGGCAGCATCCTTCCTACTAGGCCTACTTCTAAAACAATTTTAGTGGGTGGGTTAAAATATATATATATTTTTTTATTTCTATTTGCCCATAAATAACACAAATCAAATCAAATGTATATCTTGATGCATATAAACAGAATCACATTAACACTTAAGTAATAAAAATTGAAGACAAGCAAAACCTTTTATCTACCTCTCACTCTCAATCACAGTGTCACTGACTTTAAACTTTACCTAAACATAAACAGTGTGCGCAACCGCCACCTATTGGCATAAAAACAAAGCTTTAATTTTCTATGAGTGTGTGCAGTTATTATCGGTAACTTTAGAAAAACGAAATCGTTAGTCTGACAGTAGAAAATCAGTACAAACCAAAAAATCAGTCAGTACATTGTTTTCTGTCTGAAAGTTAGTACTGTACTGACCAAATCAATACCTCTGATCATCTTACTTTTACATATCTCTTATCATTCGTCAGCCAGACTCCTTACTGAGCAGACGCATTTCCTGGGCTCTCTGATATTGTTTCCACTTTTGGATATTGCCAATTACTGTAATTTACTTTTGGAAAGTTCTGAATTTTATATACTTGCGTTTATATTCACATTGTTATAGTTAAGTAACTGAATATTAGTGGATTTAGCGATTTAGAAGTTTTCATAGCGTGCCGGCTTAATTTAACTTAAACTTGTGACGGTTATAAACGTTAACTACTTTAACTTGCGCGATGCCGTCGCAGAAAGCGTCGTGTGCTAGGTGTGAGGTTAATCGGTGGTATACGGATTTTAAGGATTACAATGGCGGTCCTATGGCGATTACCGAGAGATCGGTTTGTTTCTTTTGTGATTTAAGGGAAGAGATAGTTGATATAAAACGCAGAATACGCGAGGTGACGGAAAGACTTGCAACGTTTGATGAGGGCAGGGGTAGGGCTACAGTTGACGAAGGCCTAACCTATACTAACGTTGAAGACGTTAGTAATTTGAAGGGTGAGGTGAGGAACATAGTTTCTAGTATAGGTAGCTTATCGGGAAGGTTAGAGTTGAGGAAGGGATTAAGGTTGGTCCGAGATTAGTAGACGAGGAGAGATTTAGAGAAGTTAAGGGTTGAGCTAGGCCACGTACGTTAGGTGATAGGAATCCCCCCCCCCATTATCGAGGTTTCGAACCCTTTCGCTCAGTTGGATAGGGATGTGAACGAGGGGGAACTATTTTAATTGGGAACTCCTTAGTGCGTCATATGAATAAGGAGTTCGTTGAACGGAATCCAACCAAGAAGAGGAGGGTCTGTCTACCAGGGGCCAGGGTTGACAGAATTAGAGACGAAGTAGATAGGATTGATGTTGCCTCCCGTCACTCGATGTTGGTGACGATGGTAGGGGGCAACGACTCGTATAGGCCCGATATGAGAGTGCCTGACCTTTTGGAGAGATATAGGGGTTAATTAGGTCCCTGAAAGCAAGGTCAGATAGGTCTTTAGTTCTAGGTATGACCTCTAGGCACGGTTTGGGTCTTAGGATTATGTCAAAAACAATATTTTTGAATACTAAACTAGAAGATATTTGTGCTGAGGAAAATGTACCTTTCGTAAAGCTTTGGTCAGAATTTAGTGATCCTAGCCTTTTTATAAAAGATGGGGGTGCATTTCAATGAAATAGGGAATGCTAGGCTAGGTAGGTTAATCGATGAGAACGTTCGAAAGCTGTATAGGTCGAAGCCTTCTTTAAACGTTGTGGGTCCAGGAAACGCCGACCCGACGTGAAAAGTAGTTTAAAACGCCGATTCATGGTAAAAAAAAAATAAGTTAAACGTCTTTTATTGTAACGTGTGTAGTATTAGGAATAAATTGAACGAATTTTAGGCGATAATTTATTCCGGGAACTGCGATATAGTTGCTATAACCGAAAGGTGGTTAAATACCATGACTCGGAACTTGTTGGGGGAACTTAATATAGCGGGTTTTAAACTTTTTACTAATGATAGGTTACATAGATTTGTGGCGGCGTTTTGATATACATTCATAATTCCCTTAGGGCTATCGAGGTTAAGATAGATTTTCCGGCAGCAATTAATGCGATATGCGTTGAAGTTAGGGCGCGTAGTATTAGCTTCAATTTTGTTGTTTATAGACCTCCCGTTCAACCCCTCGATACCGATACTAGATTTTACTCACTTCTTGGTAACTTTATTAATAATCGGGATAGTATAATTGTCGGAGACTTTAACTGCCCTAATGTTAATTACGAGACTTTTACTGGTAATGATGAGGGTTTGAGACTGATTGAGTTCATGGAAGATAATTATTTACGACAGATGGTTACCGAACCAACGCGCGGTGACAATATCTTAGACGTGGTGGTGGTGGTGGTGGTGATAATATAGTCGAAGGTTTAGAAGTAGGTGAGAGTTTGGGATATAGTGATCACCAACTTATTAGGTTTAAGCTATTGATAAAAAACAGTAAGGATAATAACGTAATAGAAATCCCCGATTTTCGTAGGGCTAATTTTGATAGTTTTGCGGACAGGATGAGAGTAGTGGACTGGGATAATTTATTTATGGGTAATGGCGTAAATTTTCATTGGGAGGCGTTTAAAGAAAGTTTTATGAATATCGAAAGGGAGTTTATTCCTCGTAGGCCCAAGCGCACTAGAAATCATGGTGGGGCCAAGTGGTAGACTAAGGAAATAGGCGAATTCATAAACGAGCGTAACAGAGCGTATAGACTTAATAAGCGCAATGGCACGGTAGCTAACTTTAATAAATATATCGAGCTTAGACGTCAGGTTAAAAGATCTGTCAGGAATGCTAAGCGTAATTTAGAGATCCTCATAGATGCGGATAGTAAACATAATCCAAAAAAGTTTTTCGACTATGTGAATAATCGTAAGCCGATAAAAGATAACATAGGCCCTCTAGTGGATGTTAACGGCGCTTTCGCTTCCGACGCTCAGGCGATGGCGGATATTTTTAACAACTTTTTTGCGACAGTTTTCACCATAGAAGACGTAAATAATGTCCCCGACGTGGACGATATCGTTCCATTTAGTAGCGAGATTATTTTGAATGAAATAACTGTTTACGAGGGTGAGATTGCGCATTATATCGATCAGCTAAAAGTGAGCAAGGCTCCAGGCCCTGACGCGCTTTATCCTAGACATTTGAAAGATTTGAAAGACGTTATCGTAGGCCCCTTAACAAAAATTTTTAATAAGTCACTGGAAGAGGGAATTATTCCTGAAGACTTCAAATTAGCTAACATTACGCCTCTTTTTAAAAAAGGCGGTCACACAGTAGTTAGCAATTATAGGCCTATTAGCTTAACGTCAATTGTTGGTAAACTTTTGGAATCCGTAGTTAGGGATCGTATCATCGGTCACTTAGAAAGTCGCGATTTGATTAATAGTAGTCAGCATGGGTTTCGACGCCATAAATCTTGTTTAACTAATTTGTTAGAATTTTATAATGAAATAGTGCGCGAATACGATAGGCATAGAGCGGCTGACGTTACTTATTTAGACTTCAAAAAAGCGTTCGATACAGTTTCGCATAGAAGATTAATTGCGAAGGTTAAAGCGCACGGTATACGCCGTCAGGTAGCTAACTGGTTAGAGGAATGGCTTCGTGCTAGGAAACAGAGGGTCGTTGTTAATGGTAGTGAATCGGGGTGGTTGGATGTAGGTAGCGGTGTCCCTCAGGGTTCAGTGTTAGGCTCATTGCTATTCGTAATCTACATTAACGACATAAATGTAGGCTTGACCAGTAACGTGTCAAAATTCGCGGACGATACTAAAATTGGCGGTAAAGTTCTTAACGTGGACGATAGAAATAGGCTCCAAGACGATGTAAATAGGATTATGGAGTGGACGGATAAGTGGCAGGTGCAATTTAACGTAAATAAATGTAAAGTTTTGCATATAGGTTCTCGTAACAATAGTTACAAGTCCACGATGGACAATAGACAGTTAGCGTGCGTTGACGAGGAAGTAGATTTAGGCGTACACGTATCTAAGGATTTAAAAGTTAGGAACCAGTGCCTGGAGTCTTGCGCAAAAGCTAATAGGATGTTAAGCTTCATAGCGCGTAATTTCGAATTTAAATCGAATAATATTATATTGCCCCTTTAGTCCAGGGGCGTACCCAGAAATTTGCCAAGGGTGGGGGGGCGAACTTGGAACTAATCGTAGAAATATAATTGAAATAGAGAGAAATAATTTTTATGTACGTTCATGATGAGCTTATCGTTCAGTTAGAGATGATTAACTAGCTACTACTAAGACACATTATGAATAAAAATATAAAAATTATATTATAAAAAATATAAAAATTATGATAAAAATCTGATTAGTAACATAATATTCAATGCAAATCGCAATTAGAGTGCTCAGATTTGTATTAACATAAGAATAAAAAGGTCCTAATTTCGAGATTAAGCATTTCCTTCGACTGTTACCTTTATAAAAGAAAATTATTCTCAATGCCGGATTAAGAGTTTTCGGGATCCTAAGCCATTTTAGATTTTTAATAGTAGGGGAGGCAAAAACTAGTGCCGAAGGCGCCGAAATGTTTTCACTTTCATTCTCATCTTGTTGTAACCTACCAATTTTACTGGGAACATAATAATAATTTATTAGCTCAAGGGGGGGGCGATCGTCCCTGTCGCCTTCCCCTTCGGTACGCCTCTGCCCTTTACAAGTCCCAAGTCAGGCCTCATTTTGAATATGCTGTTCAGTTTTGGTGCCCGTATTTGCGTGAGGATATTGATAGGTTGGAAAGGGCTCAGCGTCGCGCCACGAAACTAATTCCGTCATTGCGCAACAAGTCTTCCGAAGATAGGATTAAAGAGTTAGACTTGCATTCACTCGAAACTAGGAGATTAAGGGGGGAGCTTATTGAAGTTTTCAAAATCGTTAATAACAATGATAACGTAAATTTTGACAAACTGTTCACTTTCGATAATAGCAATACTCGTAATAATGGATTTAAGTTGCGTGGCAGACGTTTCATTACTAATATTGCTAAAAACTTCTTTACATTTAAAGTAATTGATAAATGGAATAATCTTCCCGCGTCAGTCGTTCACTCTACCAGCGTTAATATGTTTAAAAACGTTTAGAGATAGGCATTTTAAAAATATTAACGTTGTTTAAAGTAATAAAACAATTAGCAACAGGAGCTCTGGGGGTAGTGTCGAGGATGAGTCTGTTGACGATTAATGCCAGCTTGTGACATGCCAGCAATAAAAAAAAAAAATTAGACTAACACGAACTTAGATGTAGCTCGTAGCGTAAACTAACTCACTTTTTGTTATACTCTTCCTACTTTTTTTCTTTTCTTATCCTCTCTTTACTTGCATGTCTGTAGTTTGCATGGTTTGTAAACGTTCTTATTTTACTTCTTTTCATCTTTCACCCCTTTCCTATTCTGTTTGACTATTTTTCCGACTTGTCGACAGTGGCCGGCGGATGATGGTGAGTCTTTCTCTTTTTCTGAATGAATGTTAATCCAAGAATGATAGGTTTTGCTACTTACTTAACCCCTTATTCTCTTCTTTTAACCCCTATTCTCCTTCCTCTCAGGCTAACCATAGAGTGGATCTTAGAGTCTTTGTTAGCCTTAGCTTTTGTAGATCTATAACCATAAATATCTAAAGGAAAATATCTACATGAGGCCCCTAACCAGATATTTTTTTAGTAATTAGGTAGGCATTTCAAGCATTTAAAAATAAATATCATTTGGGCGAAATGATTTTATTTCACTTTCGTAGGTGGGTGAAATCTTTCTGTATGTAGGCAACTGCCCACCTAGTTAATATGTTAGAAGTAGGCCTGCTTCCTACTCTTTTGTTAAGAGTGACACGGTTAGGTTGTGGTGATATAGAGTTCTCTGCCAATATAGATTTTGGTAGTCTAGATACACAAGTGTTGCATCGTGCAAGTTCGATTGTGTTCTTAATGCAAGGTGTTGGGCGCTTAGAAAGACCACAAATAGTTTTTAAAATTATTTATGCTATCCTGAGATAAGATTGAGCAGGACCACAGTGTCTCCCTAACCTTGTTTTAATTTAACTTAGGATATAATTTAGGGTTGTTCCTTCATTCTTTCAGAGCTTAGCCGGTCTAGAACGGGATTCCAAACCCATTATGAAAAAAATGGCAGTTTCTGCTTTGTTCTGTCTGAAAGTGAATCTCTAATCTTCCAACTTTATCCCTAACAATATCTTTCAGATTTCTTTTTTTTCATGAAGGAGAATTTACCAGTTACCGACTAGTATTTAACGTATGCTAGTGAATTACTCTATGCTTTATGCTATGTACATTATGTACATTTAACATCATACGTTACTTAAATTACAATTTACAATATTTAATTTTAATAAAAGAAGTAATTTATTTTAAGTTGACTAATTAGGGTTTGAGCAAAGACTAGTAGTAGGCTTTGATTTGTTTCTTTTCCTGGGTCTTGCTTTGTAGCCTCTCTTGAATCAGTTGGAAAGTTGACGTCAATTTGGATTCTTGTAATTTGGAAGATGGTATTTCAAAGCCACGTGTGGGTATGATTCCTGCAGCTAAGAACTTTCAAAAGGTGGGACATAAAAAATATTAGCTGCCTTTAATTAAACCTACAATTCATTGTATT
This sequence comes from Bathynomus jamesi, assembly GCA_023014485.1. Classification (NCBI taxonomy): domain Eukaryota; kingdom Metazoa; phylum Arthropoda; class Malacostraca; order Isopoda; family Cirolanidae; genus Bathynomus; species Bathynomus jamesi. The sequence goes on along the minus strand of JAJOZX010000397.1, from coordinate 741,504 downwards.
GAAATTAGAAATAAGGCAAATGCTAGATTGAACCTAATGCAGAAACATATAGAATATAAATCGCCAGAAATTATAAGTAGGAAGGACAAGAGGCCATAGCCTTAAGCTTTTCAGCAAAGATGTAAATCACAGTTAGTACAACATAGTTTTTCAAATATCATAGAATGTAAAATTCTGGAATAGCTTAGATAAAGTTGTGAGTTCCCATACTTCGGAGACTTTTAAGAATAAACTAGATAAATTAATGACTGAAAGAGGTATTTGGTAATGACGTTTTGCTGGAACTGGTAATGGAGTGGAGAAGAGGTTTGCGAACCCTTCCCACATATACATATATATAGTTTATTTTTTATTTGGGTAAATCTCATCACCCACACAGAGTGATGGGATGTAGGGAGGCAGCATCTTGGGTTAGGGGATACTTTCTGTCTCTATACCCCATATTTAAAGAGATTTCTCTGCTGAGTGGTGCCCGCCATAGCACCAAGGGGGTTATGGGGGGCACCCTGAATGGGTGTACATTCAAATACGGTAAATATTTACTATTACACCAGTCTCCGATAGAAAGTTTTAAAAGCTGGTTTTCAATGTTTTTCAATGTGCTGAATTAAAAAATGATACTAATTTTCGTCGCAAATGATTTGTTAAAGAGTTATTGAAGCTTAAAGCTTTTAAAACTTTGGTATTATTCTACTATTACACCCGTCTAACGTCCAGCAATTATTATATGTTCATTAAGTAGAATTTTTAATTCTAAGACACTTTCCTTCTATAGCGTTTCCGTCGCAAATGCTTCGTTTTCGAGATATAAACATTTTTTTGGTGTGTATCTAGTGTGTGTTCGTACGTTCGTTTGTGTTGCCGTCACATGTCTGCCAAATCAGAGCGCTCCATCCATTTCGAATTTGAATTAGTTTGCTACCGGAATGGCTTCGTGTGACATGTGTTCGTTCGATTATTACCGCTGTATTGTCGCTTTCTATGAAAATTTAGAAAAAAGTGTTGTTTCTGCATGCTCACAGTGTTCTACCGACAGTAGTGAAGTGTCCACATTGTAAAATGGAGTGCACATATCGTCAAGACCAGAAACTGTGGCGTTGTAGAAAAAGTTACGTTGTGCTTAAAACGAAGAAAAGATGGTACTGTGATTATTCTGTCTTAGATTTTAAAGGTAATTCCTGTTTTTCTTTTAGGTTAGGATAGGTTAGGTTTAGTTAAGCTAGGATAGGTTAGGTTAGGTTGTTAGGATAGGTTAGGTTAGGTCAGGATAGGTTAGGTTAGGTCAATTTTGAAGGTGAAATTTGTTTTTCCTATGGTTTTACCTGGGGGACTCCCAGTGGGAACCGTGAGTTTTTGGGTAGGGAGAATCACAAAAACGAGTGGTTTCCGAAGATTTTGAAAGTCAGATTAATACAAAACACATCAAAAACCATAGGAAAAACATAAATTTCACCTCAAATTGGCCGAACGTAAAACAACCTAAGCAAACCTAACCTAACCTGACCTAACTCCTAACATTATCCAAAATTATAAAAAATTAAAAAAATACCTTAATCACGTTTAAGCTTCAATAACTCTTTAACAAATCATTTGCGATGGAAATGAGTATCATTTTTTTAATTCAGCACATTGAAAAACATTGAAAACCAGCTTTTAAAACTTTCTACCGGAGACCGGTAAGCAGTGGAATAAGACAAAGATGTACCCTATCAGCAACTCTATTCAAATTGGTGACATACCAGATCCTGGAGAAGTTGGATAAAGAAGATATAGGATATAAAGATGAGAAATTTAAAATAAATACATTATTTTTTGCGGATGATGGATTACAGCTATCAATGTCAATAGATGAGGCAAGTGACAATATCAAGAAAGTAATACAAATAGGGAGGACATATGGCCTGGAGATTAACAAAAATAAGAGTAATTTCATGATATTCAACAAAAAAGAAGCACCAGAGCAGATACAGGGAATTAAAGTGGTAGATTCAATAAAATATCTGGGCATAACAATTACAGTCATTCCTCAGTATTCGCGAGGGTTAGGTTCTTAAATCGTCGCGAGTGTTGATCTCACGGATGTTGAACATATAAACTTATGGAAAAATAGGGTTAACCTCCCAGCTCCCCTGAAAATCCTTTTTTGCCCCCACCTACCTAATTTTGCCATAAATGCCGAAAAAAACCAATTATGTTAATAATTATATAGATTAATACTAAATAGAATTAAAAGAAACAACAAAAAAAAACATTGTATGAAATCATTTTCTACCACTACTGACAGCGATAAATCCTAGCCTAACACGAACATAGCCTACTTTCAATACCACTAACACTGCGCTTGGAACCCATAGTTAATAAAAAAATAAGGCAAAATACCGTCAAAATCAATAAAGTAAACACAGAGTTCAGCGCAGACAATACATCGCTAACGAAGGCAACTCAGTGACTGACTCACTCTCGGCTCTCGCTCGCACGTGGGGAGTGTTATTTTATTTATTTATTGGGTTCAAAATCCCAGCTGAGCCGTGAACGGCCAAGTTCTAAAGGACCAGTTCTACCTACAGCCCAAGTTAAGCTAAAATTAAAACTTACGGACTTGAGGTCCTATTACAGTAGGTCCTACCTCAGGGTTGCTGACTCGATGTGGGCCTACCTTAGGCCTCAGTTGCATGAATTTAAGATAAAAACAAAAGGGGCACTATTTATGGTCTTCTTTCTCAACCTTGCAACAACAACGCAACCTGGACTATTGCACGATGCAACAATCTTGTATCTAAACAACCAAACTGAATTGCAAGAGAGCTCTCTATAAGACCACACCCTGTAAGTACGGCATTCCACAAACGAGTAGAAAAGACGCGCAGCGCCCCAAAATGATGCCACAAGAGTGCCCAAACAATGATGCCACAAGAGCCCAAAAATGCTAGCTCTAAATTAAGTGAATTTTTCACTAACCTTACAATTATGAGATGGATATATATACCTTAACTTAATATATACAAGCAATGCTGCATCAATCAGCTTAGTCATCATATCGCATTGGGACAACAATGGTTCTTCCTCTTCTAGATTTTCTAACACTCCCCACCGAAGAGGCATTGTTGTCATTACCTTCTGCAAGGTTAGCCAAGCCTTCTCCATGAGGCTGTAACTCAAATGTTTCATCTTGACTATCTGTGTTTTTGCTGATTTCTAAAGCATAGAGTTTTTGTATAGGTCTCTTTAACTTTCCTCCTGAAGTCTTTACCAGTGCAGACCTAACTAAATGCCTTTGCCAACAAACAACTCTTCAATTATGTCAAGCTTCCAGCATTGCCTTGGTCTTTCATCCCCAATCATTACCACTTCTCCCACCTTGATACAATTTGCATTGGAGCCCTTTACCTTGCCTGATGAGTAATAATTGAGTTCTGGCAAGTATTCCATCTGCCACCTCTTCCATAACTGATCTTGTAGCTCTTCAAGGTACCTGAACCGTCTGGTTAACTCTCCTTGAGTGCTCTGGATAGGCTGCAAGTCTTCTGGCACACTGGGGCTTGATGTTAATCGTTTACCACAAAGAAAATGATTTGGTGTCAATGGCTCTGCATCCTGCATACTGTTATAAACAAAAGTGATAGGCCTACTGTTCACCATTGCTTCTACTTCACATAAAACAGTGCAGAATTCTTCTTTGCTCAAATGAACATTAGCTAAAAGTTTCTTTAATGGACACTTTATACTTCTCACTAGCCTTTCCCAAAATCCTCCCCACCATGGTGCTCTTTCAATAATAAACTCCCACTGTACCCCTTGGTGTGAAAGGTAGGATTGGAATCCTTCCTCTTTTAGCAAGGACCAAACTTCTTGGAGTTCCTTTGCAGCCTTTTTGAAGGTTTTTGCATTATCCGATATGATTTTATTTGGGAAACCCCTTCTGTTCACAAACCCTTTAAAGGCCAAAAGAAATACATCACTACTTAAGTTGCTTACCAACTCCAAATGGATTGCTCTGGTGGTAGCACATGTGAAAAGACATATGTAACCTTTGTTAGACTCCCCTTGCTCATACACATAGACTGGACCTGCGAAGTCTACTCCCACTACATCAAATGGGGCAGTATAGACACACCGTTCTCTTGGAAGTGGAGCCACCTTTTCATAATAAGGCTTTGCACTCCAACGCTTGCAAACCACACATTTATGCAAGACCTTTTTTACTACTTGTCTAATTTTGGGAATCCAAAACTGTTGTCTGATCTCTATTATCACTTCTCTAACTCCAGCATGTAACAGCTTATGATGAGTATCCAGGATCAAAAGGTCCACAAAGTGCCCCCCAGAAGGTAGCAAAATTGGATGTCTTTTCTCCTCTGGAAGCCCAGAAAACTGTAGTCTACCTCCTACTCTCAATAAATCCTGATCCAAAAACACATCCAAACCCTTGAGAGCAGAATGTGTTGGTAGAACCTGTAATGGACGGCTGGTGAGCAATTCCCTCTCTTCACCAAATTTTTCCTTCTGCACATATACCACCCAGTATTTCCTGGCTTGCTGAATCTCCTTACTGTTCAGAATTCCTTCCCTTCTTGTTTCTCCCTTAATATTGTTGGTAAATCTATATACCCATGCTGTCACTCTTAACCTTTTCAGACTGCTAATGCCCTCAAGCCTCAATATGGGGTCCTGTTGCATAACTTGACAACTGTTCACAGTGCATTTTCTCACCTCACTCACCCATGCTTCTTCAGCCTGGCATTCTCCTACAATAGGCTGATTAGAAGGCCAGTTTTCACTTCCAAGTTTTAGCCACTCTGGCCCATTCCACCACAAACTTGACTGGGCAAGATCTTTCACTGAAATTCCTCGTGTTGGTAAATCAGCGGGGTTTTGGGTGCCTGGACAATGCTTCCATTGCTTGGGATCTGTGTGCGCTTGAATTTCCTCTACCCTATTGGCAACAAATGGTTTCCATTTCCTTGCCTGGCTTCTTAACCAGTGCCAAACTATAGTGGAGTCTGTCCAATAATAGCTTGGAATTTCATAGAGGGCCAAAGACTTTTGCACTGTAACTGCAAGCCGACTAGCAATAACTGCACCCATCAATTCCAACCTTGGAACAGAAAGCCTTTTCAAAGGTGCTACTCTGCTCTTTGCAGCAACCAACCTGCAACTTACTTCCTCTTGCAATGCGCCTCTTATATAAATACAAGTTGCATAGGCTTCCCCACTTGCATCACAAAAGATGTGCAGCTCCAAATTGTCTGGACTATTGTTCAACTCTCCAAAGTACCATCTTGGGATTTCAATGTCTCCAAGATGTGCCAATTCTTTGAACCAATATTTCCACCTTACCACCATATGATCAGGTAACTCTTGGTCCCAACCAAAGCTGGGCACAAACCGTTAATCCGTTAATCGTTAATTAACGAAGTTAACTTTTTCGTTAACGATTTAACTTTTAAGTTAACTTTGAAAATCATTATCGGACTAATTAACTTCCGTTACATTTAACTTCCGTTAACTCAAGTCCGTTAACCCAAAAAATTCATAAATAAACGTTTAAAAGTTTCTATTCTTTTCAGTGCTGAGCAGGTGCGCAATTAATCCGCCACTGTTAATAGTGATGAACGAATTTCCATTTCCGCAGTGCAAAATCAGGCGATATATTTGTTTCCGTCGCCACAATTTGTGTCTTACCAAATATGGTAGTTATTTATGGCATTGGTTTGAGCAAAACATGGTCGACTGTAAAATCAGGCGGAAAGATTTGCCATTTGAGTTGAATGTTTCAACTTCTTTCAAGAAATATCACGAGCATTTTAAGGCACTTTCAATAATATATATGTAACAATTACAACAAATAACTACATTCGTTTCATTTGCAGTCTGTCTCTTGCGCAACATGTTTGTGCTAGTGAATATTTAAAAATAATCAAGTTCAACACAGCCATCCCCTCCAGTGCTGCAGTGGAGCGTTTGTTCTCTATGGGCAAGGACATCCTGAGGGCCAAGAGATCATCCCTGTCTGATGAAAACTTTGATATGCTAATTTTCATGAAGGGCAACATGCATCTCATGGACAAAATGGAGAACGAGAAGAAGAGGGAAAATTAAATTATATATATATTGTGTTTTTCATTTTTTTTAGAATAAAAGTTAACGTTAACGGTTTATCGGTAACTTCCGTTACATGTTTAACGAATTAACGGATTAACGGTTAACGAAGTTAACTTTTTGGTTAACGGATTAGCGGTTAACGAAGTTAACTTTTTGGTTAACGGTGCCCACCACTGGTCCCAACCAAGTCCAATTTCCCAGAGGCTCTGAAACCAAATTTTTGACTTTATCACAAATGGAGCCAGGAATCCAAGAGGATCAAAGACCTTTGAAGCCAAACTAAGCTGTACGTTTTGTCCACCTTGTCTCATTCTCAGCCAGCTCTACTAAAGATTTCCCATTGAAGGTAAACAAATCATCATCTTGCTGCCAAACAATGCCTAGCACCTTTGCGTCTATTGCCCACAACTCCTTAATACCAGAATCCTCAATACTTTCTGCTGCATCAGGTACTACACAGGACTGACTCATAAACTCTTGTAATTGAGAATGATTGGTCTGCCATTTTCTAAGCTCCATGCCAGCCTCCCTCATTATAGCTCTAGCCTCCATGAATATCTGTTTAGCCATTTCTGTATTATCCACGGAACACAGCAAATCATCAACATAAAAATTTTTCCTTATGTGTTCAATAGTGTTAGGATAGACTTCAGAATATTTCTTAAAATGGTACTGCATAGTAGCTGCCAACAGAAATGGACTAGAGCTGAGGTCAAACAACACTGACTTCATTCTATATGCTTGAACCTTAGGTTCATTTTCCAACAAGTCTTTCGTATCCACCCACAGATACCTTACTGCATCTCTGTCCTCTGGTTTTAACTTTATCCGCAAAAAGGCTTGCTTCACATGCTACTCAATCAATGCTACTCTACCAAACCTGAATCTCAGTAACAAGGAAACTAAATCTGCATTTAAATTTGGCCCAGCATCCAAACAGTCATTCAAGGACACACCACCTTTGTCCTTGGCTGAGCCATCAAAAACTACCCTCAGTTTGGTGGTAGTTTTGTCTCGCCGTACCACTGCATGGTGTGGTAGATAATGTGCCTCCTGGCTCACCAGCTCACCTTGCACCCTTTCAGCATAGCCTTCCCTTACATAGCTTAGAATGGCCTCATTGTCAGTGGTGTAGTGCTGTGGGAACGCGTGGGAACGGCGTTCCCTTACTTTTTTTGGTAGACGGAACGGCGTTCCCTCACTATTTCAAATAAATCCGAACTTACAAATCTCTAACGTCATGAAATTTTAATTCCCACCCTAGAAGAAATATGAGAAAGAATCATTAACTGTTTCATTTCTTTTAGCTTCGACTGAGGCAGTGCTAGCCTATAAAGATCTGATGAAACAGTCACCACGGCGTACCAGTTGTTAACCTTTTTTTTTAGTTAATCATTCCAGTTGTTAGCTATTTTGGATCTTTTCCGTTTGACTGCCGCCATTGAAACATAATTAAACTGTTTGTATTTTTTGCAGGATTCAATCAAAATGGCTGTAGAATTTAATTTGAAACAATTAATTAACATTTAACATGCTAAAAATATTTGTAATTACGTAAAATTAATATTTAGTACTTGTAGGTTATCTCCCCCCCCCCCCCTACCAATTTTGACAGAATATTTTCGTTAAAACTAACGAAAATATCACGACTTAACCTAACCAATTATCAAGGGCGTACAGTTGATCTATTATTAATTATAACATTGTTTGTTTCTGGAATAGTATTTACTATTTACTAATAGATCAACTGTACGCCCTTGATAATTGGTTAGGTTAATAGGGTGTGTCAATTTGGGAGGTGAAAATTAATTTTTGCCAATTCCTTCACTGAGGGGTTTTAAAAATGTTTTTGGATGTGAAGAATTCAAATCTGCTACTATTTTTGTGATTGCTCAACACTTAGCTTGGTAAATCTACGTTTGATTAAAAAGCACATAAATTGCTCTCGGAAAACAACATTTATTAATTTTAGCTTCTCAAAATGTCAGGTAATGCTATAAAAATTTTAGTTTCTCTGCATAAAACATATCCTAGTAATCATAAAACATATCCTTGTAATCATAAAACAACATTAGAAAGTAATGACATCAGTAAAAAAAAATATTTAAACAACAAGTTTCATCAAGTCTTGCTTTGATTCGTTCTTGGACATCAGCCGCCGACTTGCTTCTTGGCCTCTGATATAGCCCTCACGTTTCTCATGTGTATACACCCTGCCTGCTGCCTCTGTGACTTGTTTCACACACCTCTCTATTGACTGAGCATGACAGGGCCACTGTGGAACTTGCATAGGCTTGTCAAAGAACTTCTTTACTTCCGCTGTAGTCAGTTTACATGTCAAAGGAGGTTCAAATACCCCGTCAGACCAGTCTGTCAGCTCCAACACGGACGAAGCACTGGGGTTGATGGAAGGTGTCTTCCTGGGACGTACAGAAAGATCTCCAAGTGTGTCATCATCTCCACCCCTCATGTCAACAATCTTTTGGACACCAGCTCTCCTCTCCTCACTGTCATCTGAGCACAAGAGTGTCTGGATTATCATTTCGCTGAATGCATACTATGCTGAGCGCTTGATGGTTGGCAAAACAGCATCCACTACAGCCTTCTTTTGCAGCCTAACTAGCTGCAGCTGAAACAAGATGTGGCGTGGGCCTTCCACCCAAGAGTGTTTTACTTTGATGTTGAACCAACAGGGGTAGTACACACCAACAATGTATTCCATTATCAGTCTTAAGTTGTTGAGGGTTTTGCCTTTAAGGCCATGTTTTGAAACCCATATGCGACAAAGCCTGTTTTCTGTTGTCAACCACCTTGAATGGCTCACTGGACCAATTTCAAGAAGGGCCAGATCTGTGGGAAGTTCTCCTGTCCTTATGGCCTGTGTGATCCTATACCCGTACGCTTGATCAGTAGAGAGATCCTTTACGACATTGTCACTCAGTGAAGTAAGAGGCTCTCCAATTGAGAGTTTGGTGAATCAAGGATCAATTTCAAGTTCGGTTGCAGTGTCTAGCATCTTGCCAATGTTACCTGTCCACTTGTTGTTAGACAAGGTCTTCCCATCCAGTGCTGTGATCAAGTGTCGCAGGGGTAACTCGTTAGTGTGGAGGGCACAAACCAACCAGATCAGTTTACGGCAAAGCTTGACCTCTACCCAATGCATGGAGCCACCCTCCCAGCCAGTGTTAACATTTGTAGAATCACCTCCAATGGCCTGCAGGCTTTTATCAATGCCCTTCTTCTTCATGAAATCTACAAGATTATCAGCAATAACTTCAGCAGGTTTTTTTCTCGTTGAACCTTTCTCAGGAGTGAAGTGGTAGAGATATCTTCCACCTGGCTCACTGCACACAGAATAATGCTCTTCTTTGATGATGCTGGGGAACTGACGATCTGAATTGTCTGCTTTCAGCATAACTTTAGTTGTATCTTGACGGCCGTCAAAGAAGATGCAGTCAATTTCACCCTTCTTACAAAGATCATCAAATTCCTGATCCAGGGATCTCATAACTTTTTCTTGGGCCCTCTTGACTTTATTGTGATCAACTACAAGTCTCTTGTCTTCTTCAGTGATCAAGCCAGCATCCATAAAGGCAGCAGTGGTGATGGCAGCTGTGGCACGCAGGCCAACACCATATCTGATGCTATGCATAGCAACATTAGGTATTTCTAATGTGTTGTACTCTGGCTTTTTATTGGAAGTTGAAGACGTGCTTGGTATTTCTAATGTCACTTCATAACTTCCATCCTTTCCATCTTGAGCATCAGCTATTTGTTCTTCATTTTCATCATCAGAGAAAATTATTTCATTTGATGGCATTGAAACATCCTGCTTACTTGTCTGCTTATATTCAGCAAGCCTTCTTCTTTCGTCTTCTTGCCGCTTCTGCTTTTTGACTTGTCTGTTGCGCTCAGGTTGATCTGGCAAGCCAATCTGATGTGGTCCAATAGAACCAGACTTGTCTCTCTGACCTTTAATGAAAGCAAGGTCCTTCACAGGGATCTTCATCTCCATAGGGCATGTACAGTTAATGTGAGTTTCGTTTTTGCAACCAGCATCTGTAAAGCAGCCAAATTCAGAGCAGAGAACAATTTTACACTTGCAACTGAGGATGTCAAAAAGCTTGTCAAGTTTTGCAATGAAAGCCTCTTTGACATGTAGCTTTCCTCTCCCAAGAGATATGTTTTTGGCCTGCTCCCAGCTCTCTTGGATCTTGTTTAAGATTGTGACTCGTGAATTTACAACGGGGGCTACAAAAGAACTGTTTGCTCGTTCCCACTTTTCAAGCACTTTAGGGTAAATGTCCTTTGCAAGACTGGCTGCTGGGTAGTTTCTCACATCCTCACCACTTTGTTCTCTTAGCAGTAGCCCATATTTCAGAACGTCTCGCAGAGTTGGGAGTTCAGAGGGCAACAACTCTCTACCAGTTCCAATCAGGTTGCTCATATGTGTGAATGTCCCCAGTCTTGTCCTCCTTTTAGAAGCCATTGTAGGTCAATTCCCACTGGTTAGGATGGTAGCACTGACGGACAAGTAATCTTCAGCACACTGATGAATATGTTTCAACCTGTGAAATAAGGAAAAACAGCAGTGCATTATATATACAGCATATATAATTATTAATATAATAATTATTATATAATTCCACAAAAACGTAAAAAAGTCACTATTTTTATGTAGCTTCTTACCAAGCAAAACTAAATTATATTAAATTAACAAAAATATCTTTAGAATTCCTGTCATGCTGCAACTTTTTAGCACCCCTCATATTTGGAATTTGAAAGTTGAAAAATTCGACACACCCTATTAGGTTAAGTCGTGATATTCTGTCAAAATTGGCGGCAGTCAAACGGAAAAGATCCGCTATTTTTATTGATCGTACTGGATGTCATATATCTAATGACACTGGAAATACTGCATCTTCAACCTTGGAATATATCCTAATATCCAGTGCATATGACCTCAAAATATCCGTGAAATTGGTCAGATTTCAAAAGATTTCCCGGGGGGGCTTACAGTGCCCCCGGACCCCCAGCTGTATGGGCTCGCCGCGCTCGCCATTGTCCCCCCCCCCCCCGCATCTGAGTAACACTTTCAAAATGCGTTCCCTCACTTCTTTATTTAGCACTACACCACTGCTCATTGTATTCAATTAACAACTCCTCATTTTTTTCTTAGCCTGTACAATGAAGTCTCCAACCTCCGATTAGCTAGCTGAAGGTTTGAACCGGGTTTGCAAGAATCCTTCCAAGGGAGGCCAACTTCATAGCAACCATCTCTAAACCCAATCCCTTTTTCAAATTGCTCTAAAACATCATTGTTCACTGTACTTGCCTGTTTGTCCTTTATGCCAATGGATTCAAGTTCCCAAAATGCTTTCAAATGCCTTTCCGAACCATGGCTGTTCTCCTCAATCTTAACAAAAAGAGCCTTAACTTCCATTTCATTGCAATAGCTACGATGTAGCATCCAGCCTAGCTTACTTTCAACAGCTACCGGGCCTCGAGATGTGCGGACAATATTACCAGTGATGAAATCCCAATAATAGTCAGCTCCAATCAAAAGACTAATATCTTCTGTTCCTTCAAACTTATTATTGCCCAAATTAATTCCTTTAACTTGCAATTCTTGGACACATGCCATATCTAAACAAGTAGTGACTGGAGCACAAAGTTCCTCAATCTCTACAGCTTGGACCTTGATAGTGGGACTTTGCGGTAACAACCCCTTAATCAGAACTTCTACCTTCTTAAATTTGGTTCGGTTTTGAATGGAACCCCCAAACCCAGAAATTCTTAAATTTTCCCTCTTAAGTTCTTTAAACTTCAATTTTCTGGAAATTCTGGTCTTAATAAAGCTACACTGGCTACCACTATCAAACAACACTCTTACAGTAGCTTCTCCATCAGTGGCGGTCCTAGCTTACATGACGCCCTGGGCGAACCTCACCTTCAGTGCCCCCCCCCCCTGTTCGCCAACACACACACATTCGAATCCCCCCAAAATAAAGGACAGACATAACTCTTTCACAAAATAACTTTTTATTGGACTAATTGTTGGAACTTCAGAACCAAAACAAAGACTCAAATTTCTGAATTTTACAAATCCTTCATCACGTAAATAGAATAACTCACTTAAGAGAATGTAATTATGACTATGAACAGGAAAAATACAAATTAAATTGCACAACTGCCATAAATAAACTAGAGAATCAAATTTCTAAATTGTACAAATGCTCTATCACATAAATAGAATAAGACACTTAAGAGAGGGTAATTATTATGCTACACTTTGAACAAGAAACAAAATAAATTGCACCACAGCACAACTGCCATCTAAAGCCTGACTCTTTTACCTTCCTTGATGCAAAGTCATGAATTAAATCATCATATGAAATCTGCTCAGCAATTGTATGATTTATACTGATGATGGCCAGACCGGTAAGGCGTTCCTGTGACATAGTTGACCTCAGGTAGGATTTGATGAGCTTCAGCTTTGAAAAGCTCCTCTCTGCTTCAGCAACAGTGACTGGAAGAGTAAGACCAATTCTGAGAGCAGTCCACAAATTTGGATATATTTCAGAGAGCTCCCTTTCATGGATAAATGTCAGCAGTTCAAGCAAGGATATGGTCTTTGATGGCAAGTCAGGCAAGTTCTTCAGCTCCTGTGCAAGCTCTCTGCCATCCAAGTCAGATTGTCCCTTAAAGTGTAGTGTAGTACTAAGGTTCACACATTGTTCTGTCAGCTCCTCAAATGTGAGATTTTGGAAATGTGTCAGCACTCCAAACTTCTCTCCCACAATTTCCAACGTGGAAAATCTTTCCTGAATGGCTGATGTTGCAGCATCAACCACTGCATTGAAAAATGTCACCTCCAGCTTCTTCAAAGCATCAATCAAGGGCTCATCAGATGCTTCATAGGAGAAGTGCCGCTTTGTGGACCTCAGCCGTTTTTGTTTTAACACAGCCTCCACATTCATTTGTTCACAGATATCTGTGGCTGCCATTTGTGCAGCCACAAAACCTGTTGCCCTGTAATTGCGGAGACCTCTCTCTGTTTTTTATAGGAGATTTACTGCAACATCAACGTGCATGCTAGGAGACTGCATCTGCTTGCTCACATGCTGAATTTGGCACAACAGCTCATGCCACACCACTGAACAAATGGCGAAGCGGTATGACCCAACCTCCTCTGACAGAGATTGAGCCTCGACCTTTATTACAGAGTCTTTGGTGTGGTCCCTCACCTCGATCAGTGCATCTCTCACTGCAGCTGCCTGATATCTCAGGGGCTCCACACTCTTGATCTTGCTTTCCCACCTTGTATCAGACCACATCTTCAATGTGATGTTCACATGTTTTTTCAAAATAGCCCATCGTTGTGTGGAGGCTGAAAACAAGTTGTAAAGCTTCTGCAAGATGCCAAAGTAACTTGTGGCATCAATAGATCCCTTAGCAGCATCGGCCACAAGCAAATTCAGAGAATGAGCCCCACATGGAACAAACAGAGCTCTGGGATTAATTTCTAGGAGCCTGGATTGAACACCCTTGTTTTTTCCCCTCATGTTGGCCCCGTTGTCGTATGATTGTCCTCTACAGTCCATGAAAGGAACTTTTAGCTCCTCCAGTCTCTTCAGAATCAGAGATGCCAAATGTTGACCAGTGGACTCCTCTGCCTCCAAAAACCCCATGAAATGTTCCTTTATATGGGGCTTCCCCTCCAGTGACACAACCCGAATCACAACTGACAACTGTTCAGTGTGGCTGATATCTGGAGTGCAATCTAGAATTATTGAAAAAAACTTTGATTGTTTGATGTCGCTCACCATTGCTGAAATGGTCTTGCTGCTCGACAAATCAATGAGTTCGTTTTGTATGTGGTGGCCGAGGTAGCTGGTGTGACTGGAGGTCCCTTTTTGGACACGGTTAATGTGCTCTTGCATTATAGGATCAAATTGTGCCATCAGTTCAACTTCTTTCAGAAAATTGCCATTTGATGGTGAGAACAATTTTTCTGTATGTCCCCTTAGTGCCAAATTCCTAACTGCCAGAGAATGCACAATAGCAGTGAGACGTGTCAGCACCGCTCTCCATCTCAACTTCTCAGCCTCCAGAAGTGCCATCTCCTGCTTGTCAATGGTCTCCCCCTTTCTCATCCTCACTGCCAGTTCTTTCCAGATTTTCATAGAATTTAGGTGTTCTGAACTGTTGTCATGTGATGTGAGCAATGAGCTTGCATGCTTCCAGTCCGAGAGTCCCAAACTTGTTAAATTTATTTTCCTCTTGGAAAATAATGTACAACAGAAACAGAAAAGGCTGTTGTTTTTTAAGGAATAGACCAACCAACTTCTGGTTATATTTTCCCCACTAACCAATGACTTCCTGAAGTATTGATGGTGGAAACTTCTTCCGTCACTGTCGTTTCTAGGGAATACAAAGTCAGATGGTACTTGACTTGGTCCCCTGGAAACCAGTTGTGTCCGAATTCTCTCAGTCAGAACTGAAGGCCAGTTAGCAGGGTCGGTGGACAGAGACTCATCCTCAGGAGGCGATTCTGCTCCAGGCATTTCTAATAGAAAGAACAAGAGCATTACTCATTAGTATACACACCTAAGTTAGATAACACATTATTCACAGCACTTTGTTATGGTGGTGGTGTTATGGAATTATGGTGGTGAAACACCACACATATCCAGTAACCCAGACCCAGTGATAATAACATTATAATTTATAACTGTTTGCAAAATGCTTTGCAGGGATGCACACACATACACACACACGCACACACTCACAGACATATGTGCACACAAACTCACCTGAAGAGTCCTGCCGGGGAGAAGTAGAAGCAAATGGGTCTTCATCCTCAGGATCAGACTGCATTTGTGGAGACATATGTGAGGCTGAGGAGGTAGATGGCTCCTCAGCCTCAATAATGGCAGAAGTAGACGGCTTCTCATCCTGGCTAGTGGCAGAGGGTGTTCCAAAATATTTCAAAAGTGCCCCTGCAAATAGTAAAATAGAACATAACAGACCAATGCATGAATAGGCTAGTACAATTAATTTAACATGTTATTAAGCACAATTTATTAAACTTTTAGAATAGGAAACAAATGAATAATACAACCTCCTTGGTTAATGGCTAATTATATACATAATAGTACACTTCAAATGACTCAGAAAGCTATATCACAAAATAGCAGTGCAATATAGCAGTGAAGAGTAGATGACATAGCTCTATACCTTTATCTTTTGCTCGTTTCTCCTCTTCTTCTTTCCTCTTTTTTCTAACTGAGCACCTGATAGCTTTGACCTCTTCTTATCCATTTGCGGTTATTTGACAGACCTTAGTGGCTTAGTGTGAAGATTCGTTCTGTAATAAATAATATACATTTCACTATTTAACCAAACCCAGAAAAATAACATTACATATGTTAAAGTATGGGCCTTTATTCCCAATAATATTAATCTGGAAGCATTTTGCATTGTTTAGGTCTTTTATGGGAAGGTTTATGGAAAATGCAATAGATGGTTTTTTTATTAATAAAAATATATTTATTGATCTTTTATTATTTATTTTATTTTATTTTTTATTTTTATTTATTTCTTTATTTATTTATTCTTATTTTTATTTTTATTTTTTTTGCAGGCGCTCATGCCGCCCCTCCACAAATGCCGCCCTGTGCGGCTGCCCATATTGCCCATATGAGGAACCGCCACTGTTCTCCATCATTCCCAATTAATAAGGCTGCAGTTGTTTGCAATAATCCCCCTTTACTTTGACTCCCTTGCATAGCAGTGGCATGTACCACTGATGTCTCTACTTCTGGGGTAGGCCTACTAGGAGTGTTTTCACACAATAATGGCTGATGCCTACCATGACATATTTTGCACAAAATTTTAAACTTACAAAACCTTGCTCTGTGACCTTTCAAAAAACATTTAAAACATGCTGTGGACTTAGTTACCCTGTCCTTTCTCTCCTCAAAAGGTAAAGCCTCAGCCACCTCACATTTATATGACTTGTGGTTGCCTTCGCAAAATATGCATTCCTTGATTCCCTTTAATTTATTCTCAGAGGATGCATGTAGAGCTGACACTGTACCTGGGCTATTCCTTTTTGTAGAAACTTTGGTGCTGTGCCTGCCTTTGTCCCTTGTTTAACATCCCACTGTACAAACTCAATTCTCCTCTCGTCTTGCTAATTCTGTGCCTAAAAGACTTAACATCTGCTGAAGGGGGATGTACACATGTTCTGTAGAGTGTAGAGTGTCCCCTACTTAATTCAAGCAAAATTGAGCTAGGCAATTTAGACTCCAGTATAGTAACCAACATTATACCATACGTTTCCATTCTTACACCCAAGTTGTCCAGGGACCTAGTTCTAACTTCAAATTCACCATATAACTACCGTAACTCCTTGACACTATTAGGATTATTAACAGGAGGTATAGCTAAAAGTTCACGGAGGTGGCTTTTAATTAAGATCTCTGGCTTACCAAACCGTTTCTTTAATATATCCCAAGCCACATTATAATTAGCCTCTGTTAATGCTAATCCTGCTATTGTCTTTGCTGCCTCCCCTTCCAAGAGGGACTGCAAATAATTAAACTTCTCCACCGCATTTAACACTTGACTAGAATGAACTGCTGATTGAAAACTGTCTGCCCATCCTTGCCATTCCTGAATACTCCCAGAAAATGTTTTGAATACAAGCCTCGGTAATTGAACTGCAGATCTGTTAACCTTAACTTCACAAACACCATTTGTTGAGTGTTGTGCTTCATTATTAGACCTGGTCTCTAATTGTACTGAGCTGCTAAACTCTTTTGCTCGGTGGCCTACTTTAATTATATCATCAATAATCTCTTCAAAGTAAATTATGTTATTTTCTATTTCATCCTCTTCTATAAGAGCCTCAATTTTAACATTTACTTCACTTAGAGCAACCTTTTTAGTTTCTAATATGGAAAGCTGCGCAGTCACTAAGCTTAAATCCTCTTGCTCTATGGCAGAATCTATAGTGGCAATGACCTTTGTAATTAGACCTTTGTAGGTGCTTCTCCTTTTTTTAAACTTGTTCAATTCAGATGCACTCATCTTCAATGCAAACAACAATTGGGCTCAATGCCAAATGAGCTGAATTGGCAGAAATACTTAACCAAACTGACCAAACGCAAATTTTGCTTTTTTCAAATAAACTGAATTGCTGGGTGGGGTACTAACCAACCACCAGTATGGAATACCAAATTTTCCACCCAAGTAACTGGCGTCCCGAAGTCTGCAACCTTCGCCTACGAATAATAAACCAAAATTAACCAAACCCGTAAAAATGTAGGCCAAAAACAACGACAGACAAGTGGCCAAGTTTCGCAATTGGGCGACCAAACTTTCTACCCTGGGACCTTAATTCAATAATAAACCAAAATTAACGAAACCGGTAAAAATGTAGGCCAAAAACAACGACAGACGAGTGGCCAAGTTTCGCAATTGGGCGACCAAACTTTCTACCCTGGGACCTTAACTCAATAATGCTCAACCCGTCTAGGCCTAACTTGGGCTACAATTTGCACAATCAGAACTTTGCCGAAAAATAGTCACTGACTCAGTCTTGGGCTAGAATCTGGTTCTGAAGGACCATGTTATTTTATTTATTTATTGGGTTCAAAATCCCAGCTGAGCCGTGAACGGACAAGTTCTAAAGGGCCAGTTCTACCTACAGCCCAAGTTAAGCTAAAATTAAAACTTACGGACTTGAGGTCCTATTACAGTAGGTCCTACCTCAGGGTTGCTGACTCGATGTGGGCCTACCTTAGGCCTCAGTTGCATGAATTTAAGATAAAAACAAAAGGGGCACTATTTATGGTCTTCTTTCTCAACCTTGCAACAACAACGCAACCTGGACTATTGCACGATACAACAATCTTGTATCTAAACAACCAAACTGAATTGCAAGAGAGGTCTCTATAAGACCACACCCTGTAAGTACGGCATTCCACAAACGAGTAGAAAAGACGCGCAGCGCCCCAAAATGATGCCACAAGAGTGCCCAAACAATGATGCCACAAGAGCCCAAAAATGCTAGCTCTAAATTAAGTGAATTTTTCACTAACCTTACAATTATGAGATGGATATATATACCTTAACTTAATATATACAAGCAATGCTGCATCAATCAGCTTAGTCATCATATCGCCTTGGGACAACAATGGTTCTTCCTCTTCTAGATTTTCTAACAGGGGGAAGCAGCTGCGCGAGGATGGACCCGCATTTAGTACACTTTTCCGCATCGGCCAGATGGCGGCCAATTTGAATCGCGAATAGGCGGTCTCGTATATGTCGGTCACGCGAATACGGAGGAATGACTGTAATAATACACGGAATTGTTTCCAAAAGCAAAAAGAACTGATGTTCCAAAAGGCACAGAAAATGGCAAATATGACCTACTCAGTAATCGAAGAGTTGTAAGAAACTGGTTGTAGGTAAGGCGTTCTGAAAAGGCTTGGCGCTGCCATCAATACGATATGGAACAAATATTATAGAACTAAACAAAATAGAAATATGAGAATGGAGTATACAGAACAATACTATCAGCAGGAAGAAGCGTGGCTGTGAGTGGTTTGAGGGGAGAAATAAGGGCATCAATGATGAGAACAAGAATAATGAAAGGAAAGCTCAACTATGTAGAAAGTATCTTGAAAAATGGCGCAGGAAGGTTGGTAGGTGAAATATTTAGTAAAGTAAAAGAAGAAAGAAGAGGGAAGTGGATGAAGGAGGTTGAGGGATATATGATTGACTTGAGAATAAATATAAAATACCTAAAAGATTGCAAAAAACAGGAACTGGCAAACAAAATACGTACCTGGGATGAAGACCACTGGAGGAAAGATATGGATGGAAAAGAAAGTTTAAAATTATATAGGAAATGGAAAAGAAGTATTGTAGGCACGGAGGATATATATGATAACACCCCAGCCTCAACCATATTGTACAGATGTAGGGCAAATAATTTGGAACTTAATGACAGCAATAGATATATGGGAGGGGACACCAAATGCCTCATGTGTGCATACGAAAAAGAAGACCTGGAGAATTTCTTGTTGGACTGTAGTCAGAGCTGGGCAGTATTTAAATACATTTGTATTTAAATACGTATTTAAATACCTTTGTGTATTTAGAACTGTATTTATAAATACATTGTTTTTCATGTATTTAAATACTTTAATGAGTATTTAAATACAATGTATTTAAATACTCAAAATATAAAAATGTAAATACTTTTACTGGTTTAATACACGTTCTGTACTAGCACAGTACGACGCGTCGACAGTGTAGTACAGCATGGTTCATGTTTCAACGTGTCAGTTCAATCAGTTGTGTGCCACTCTTAGTCGAAAGCGGTTGATTTCTTTATCGTGTGCGTTAGTGATGTAGCGGATGTCATTTTTTTCACATCCGCGGATGCGGATGCGGATGAGGATGTTTGATTTCAACATCCGCGGATGCGGATGTCTACATTTTCGTTATTTTTTAGGATATATTCGAGATTTGTTGTGTTTAACGTATATAATAAGTTATTATATAGAGAGAGCTGTAGCTATAATGTAGTATAATTGATTAATTGTACAATAATTGCTGTACTTTTCTCTGAACATATAAAATAATATCAAGCATCTAACTAATATAGAAATCAATTAGTGAATTCGTCTGCAAATAAATTCGTTATATTTTGTTGAGTTTCAGCCACAATTGGAAACCATAATTGTGTTACCAGGATGCGGGACGTGAACCCAACTCAAATGCACCCCACCGACCTCTTTCCCCAACCTCCACCCTTATAGAAAGAGATCTTTAATTAGCTTGATAACTATTTATATTAAGTTTAAAGTTTTATTAGGCATATTTATAAATGAGTAATTAAAATAAAGTAAACTAAGATGTTCATCGTTTAATGTTCAAACTTAATTATAGGAAGGTTATGCTTAAGGAACATTAATTTTTCTGCCTTTTCTGCTGCCAGTCTGTTTCTCTTTTCATCATATATTAATCCAGCACTGCTAAATAATCTCTCGCTTGGTACGTTTGTTGGAGGACAGGCTAAATGTTTCCTTGCAAGTTTACTCAAGTATGGATAGATATTCTGCGTATTTTTCCACCAACTAATAGGATTGTCACATGCAGCCAGGCGTTTTTCTTGGTGATAGCTCTCGATCATTTTTACTACATCTTTTGACATCGCGTAGGTCTCGTCATTGCTGCTTGACTCAAGAAACTGAGAGACAGATTCTGTGATAGATTTGCTTGTTGAAGGTGTTGGTTCTGTCACTGAAACTTTTATTCTTTTGGTGGGTGGCGAAGCGACAGATTCAAGAGATTGAAGCTCTTCAACTGCTTTGCCAAGTGATGATTTAACTCGTTCTAATGTACTAGGTGAAAATAACTTAGCTTTGTAACGTGGATCTAAGTAGGTTGCAAGAGAGTAACTTCATACAAGAACAGCCTCTCGTCTTGTCGCTTGCATCACTTTTGCGCACAATGAACTAGTTCTATTAATATAGTAGAATTTGATAATTTCCGCTTATTAATGACATTTTATCTCAACGGTCCACATCCGCACGACATCCGCAGTCCAAAGTGCGGATGCGGGTGCGGATGCGGATGCGAGAAAATGTGCGGATGTTCCGCGGATGCGGATGCGGATGTGACCTACATCACTAGTGTGCGTGTCATGGCTTAGTGAATTAGTGAATGCATATGTTAAAATTTGTATGTATTTAAAATGTATTTACAAATGTATTTAAATACAATTGATGTATTTTGTATTTTGTATCTAAATACATTCGTAAAATGTATTTAGTATTTAGTATTTAAATACATTTCTCCCATGTATTTAGTATTTAAATACATTCAATGTATTTATTGCCCAGCTCTGACTGTAGTGCATACAGGGAGGAGAGAGTAAAAGCCATCGAATTACAACAGCCGTTTAAGGCAGACAAAGAGGAGATTATTGGGGGGTTTATCTTTGGGAAGGAAAATATAGACCACAAAAAACAGATAATATATAAATTCTGGAAAATACAATATCAAATGGTTAGAGCACAGCACAGAGGATGAAGACATCAGGAGGCGCCGTTGAAAAAGCTTAGGCCTCCGACATTTCAGTGCATCGCATCGCATCGGTGTAAATAGTAAAGAAATACCTCAAATACTCTATACCAGGGGTGCTCAGACTTCGGAGACCTTAGGGCAAAATTTGCTAACTATTATCTTTGGCGGGCACAAACACCAAAATTTTCCCCTAATTTATGAACTAAAAATAATGATTATGATTAGCTTTAAAATGCCTTTCAACATTATATTTTTTGGCAACAGCTAGAGTAGATTGGCATATTAAGCATATACATTTAGAATTTATGTTTGAGAAAAAGTAAATATCTTCCCATTCACTTTGAAAATTATACGTCCTTATAGTCTTATCACTGGTTCGTGTCGCCATTATGAAGCCCTGTCAATAAAAATAAAATTAAATAATGTAATTTTTAAAAAAAATATTTTGCGATCTAGCCACTAATATCAGAGGCTGAACTTTTACCACTTGAAACTTCAAAATCGGACACGCTGCCGGTCGAAATAATGCTAAACTTTTAATACTAAATGTGAAAACGTCAAATTACGTAATAAACGACTAAAAAATAGACACATTTCATGTTCGCATCCACACACAAGGTCACGCGGACAGGTCAAACGCGGAACTAAATATCGATCCGCCCACTCATCTTTATAAAATCAATAAAAATTCGAAAAGACACAGAAAGCCTAGCGAGTCGTTTCTAAAATGCCTTCTGATTGGTTGTATTTTCACGAAACACCCAATCAGCCAACTCGATTCATTATATCCGTTGAAATAGAATCGTCGCTTTAAGCGACACAGAAATTGGCGGAGCAAAGCAATGGTTTCAGACATGTTTTAAACATGTATGTGAGCGCTCTGCTCGCATGTAAAAATTCATTTCTAGTAATTTTTATATTGCCAGTTAAGATTTCATTTAGGCCGGCTATTCCAAAATAAACCAGCGGGCACATTCAAATCCATGGCGGGCACACGTGTGCCCGCGGGCACGGGTGTGAGCACCCCTGCTCTATACAGTCTTTACAGTCCCACCTACTCTTTTATCTTAATTGTAGAGCTTGTATTATATTATTCAGGTTATAGCTATATAGATCCATGTAAAACTTCTTGTGATGAGATAACCATATGATGTCTACAATTAGTACAGTAGTGGGGTAATTATATAGAAAACGGCGCAACCCGAAGTATGATGTAAAAAACATTTTATTAGGTCAATTTTGATGTGCTGAAGCCAAATCTGTTAACCATTTGGTGTGCAAATGCTTCAAATTAGAGTAAATGTTATTTATATTTTACTCTTATTTTGAAGCATTTGCCTAAAAAATCGCTAACAAATTAGGCTTAAGCACATGAAAACTAACCTAACCTAACCTAAGAGTAAAATAATCAAATCAATTTACCTTTAACTTAAACATTGGGAGGATACAACTTTGCTGCAGCTTTGAGGAAAAAATGAAGTCTCTGATCACTAGGGACGTTATGTAAAAATAAATATCTAGCACATTGACTTCCAATCAACCACTGAATTTGGGCTAAGCTTGAGTTGAGACTCGCAGTGTTGTTGTGAAAAATGTTTCATTAGAAAAACATTTATAAATAATAAATTTTTCCAAGGAGGAATATGTGGTAATTATGTATTTTATCCCACTCAGTCATTTTACACACCAAAATACATTTTTCTAGTAGTATTTGATGTGATTTGTTCAAATATGACCTCCATTTCCGTCGGAAATGAGATCCAACAAAGTTATAGTACTTTGAAGTTTGGCTCATTTTCAAGGGAAATGGAAGTCAAAATCTAAGCAAAACACATCAAATATTACTAGGAAAATGTATTTTGGTATTAATTAACAACCTAACCTAACCTAACCTAACCGTGGCTAAACGAGCCTAACCCTGGCTAAACGATCCTAACCCTGGCTAAACGAGCTCTCGTCTGTATCCACCACCTAATCCATAATAAGGTAATACTCTAGGCTCATTTAGCCAGGGTTAGGCTCATTTAGCCAGGGTTAGGCTTGTTTAGCCAGGGTTAGGCTCATTTAGCCACGGTTAGGTAAGGTTAGGTTAGGTTAGGTTAGGTTAATTAATACCAAAATACATTTTTCTAGTAATATTTGATGTGTTTTGCTTAGATTTTGACTTCCATTTCCCTTGAAAATGAGCCAAACTTCAAAGTACTATAACTTTGTTGGATCTCATTTCCGACGGAAATGGAGGTCATATTTGAACAAATCACATCAAATACTACTAGAAAAATGTATTTTGGTGTGTAAAATGACTGAGTGTGATAAAATACATAATAACCGAATATGTACATATTCTAACCACGTGTTTTTAAAAATACTTTGATAGAAAGAACATTTGCGTTTTCTTTTATTTTTAGGATTAGTTTTTTGCTTGCGGCATTCAAATTGATGTTTATCACAACGTATGTTGCAATTATAACCACACGTTGGGCACGACAACTCAGAAAGCAAAACACCATGTTTTTGGAAAAATAGAATTGCTTCTTTATCATTTTCGTAAAACTTTACAATAGCTTCAATGTATCTAACAGAACACCCTTCACACTCCATTGCTATACCAACATTAAAAGGGCGCATTTTAAAAGGGTTATAAAATTGCTTCTGTTAAGAACTACTATGACTCGCGGAGCAAAATTATTGGAACCAAAACATAAATGATGGGCAAATTAATGAACTTTAAAAATTTGTAATTTTATTTATAATCTGTAAAAATGTAATTTGCACACCAAATGGTTAACAGATTTGGCTTCAGCACATCGAAATTGACCTAATAAAATGTTTTTTACAATCATACTTCGGGTTGCGCCATTTTCTATATAATAAATCAGTAGTAGTATTGATGAATGATTCATAAGATCCAAAGTTTTGAAGTTAATGTATGGCTAGTAGATGTGTGACAATCTGCAATTTGCAGAGATCAATTGGATCTTAATTTTGCATGTAACTGTATTTATGATTTGTTTATATTAAGAGTGGAGCCACCCAGATGGGTCGAAGGGCCCCTAGTATGCCCACTATAAAATTTTTACCATGTCCTTGACTCGGCTTTTTGCCTAGGCTGAGTTCTGGGAATTACGGCACATGGCGGGTTTGCCTAGTTCCAATACAGTCGACCCTCGACTTATGTCGGTAATTATGTATAAAGAGTAACTCAGTCATTTTACATACCAAAATATATTTTTCTAGTAGTATTTGATGTGATTTGTTCAAATCTGACCTCCATTTCCCTTGGAAATGAGATCCAACAAAGTTATAATACTTTGAAGTTTGGCTCATTTTCAAGTGAAATGGAGGTTAAAATCTAAGCAAAGCACATCAAATATTACTAGGAAAATGTATTTTGGTGTTAATTAACCTAACCTAACCTTGGTAAATATGGATATTGCGGCCTCCACCCAATTTTGATGCCAAAATACATTTTCCTAGTAGTGTATGATGTGCTTTGTTCAAATCTGGCCTTCATTTTATGTGGAAATGAACCAATCAAAAGTTATGAGACTTCAAAGTTTTAACATATTTTGGTTCATTTCCCCATAAAATGAAGGCCAGATTTTAACATTGCACATCAAATACTACTAGAAAAATGTGGTTAATATGAGTTTTATCGCACTCAGAATATCAAAAGCAAATATAATTATAAAATATTAAAGCATAATTTTCTCATCATTTTCATATAAGTCACTATGCTCGCAGATGCGTACTTAACAAATTATGTACATTTGAATATTATGATATTTTTGCATTTTTTTTTCCCGCCCTTCCAATATTTTGATTGGTGATGTCATGAGAACATGATATATGAGCTAGATTTTTTAAGTTCTTAGGCCTTTTAAGTTGCTAGTCTACTTCTGTTAGGTTTTGATAGATGTTTGTGGCGATGACATATGAATGGTGCGAATATTATTTTGAGGATTTAATATACTCTAGGCTAGGTTAGCCAGGGTTAGGCTAGGTTAGCCAGGGTTAGGTTAGCCAGGGTTAGGTTAGCCAGGGTTAGGTTAGCCAGGGTTAGGTTAGCCAGGGTTAGGTTAGCCAGGGTTAGGTTAGCCAGGGTTAGGTTAGCCAGGGTTAGGTTAGCCAGGGTTAGGTTAGCCAGGGTTAGGTTAGCCAGGGTTAGGTTAGCCAGGGTTAGGTTAGCCAGGGTTAGGTTAGCCAGGGTTAGGTTAGCCAGGGTAAGGTTAATACCAAAATTAACCTAGCCTAACCCTGGCTAACCTAGCCTAGAGTATATTAAATCCTCAAAATAATATTTGCACCATTCACATGTCATCGCCACAAACATCTATCAAAACTTAACAGAAGTAGACTAGCAACTTAAAAGGCCTAAGAACTTAAAAAATCTAGCTCATATATCATGTTCTCATGATGTCACCAATCAAAATATTGGAAGGGCGGGAAAAAAAATGCAAAAATGTCATAATATTCAAATGTACATAATTTGTTAAGTACGCATCTGCGAGCATAGTGACTTATATGAAAATGATGAGAAAATTATGCTTTAATATTTTATAATTATATTTGCTTTTGATATTCTGAGTGCGATAAAACTCATATTAACCAAAAATGCATTCCAGTGTCTAAATTGCTAGAGAACCTACCTAACCTAACCTAACCTAACCTACCTAACCTAACTAATCACTGTTATTAATTTCCATAATAACATCTTCGAAATATATCTCACATCCTTCACACGCCATATTGGAAAATCAACTAATGAAGAAAATGGAAAACAGTATACCTCATTTTTTTGTTTTTTTTCACTGAAATAGATATACTTATGATGACGTCATTCAAAAAATGGAGTTACGAAAATAATTTCTTTAAAAGCCTATAACATTATAAATACGCAATTTCACAAATAATAACATATGCCATTAGACTCCTAAAATTCTGCTGAAACGTTTGATAATAGCCAGTATTGTCAATTTGGTAGAGGCCGTAATATCCATATTTACCCTAACCTTACCTAAACTAACCTAACCTTACCTAACCTAACCTTACCTAACCTAACCTTACCTAAATAATATTCGCACCCTTCACATGTTATTGCAACCAACATCTTTGAAAAACTAACAAGTGGAACTAGTAACTTAAAAAGCTTAGTTCATATATCATGTTCTCATGATGTCACCAATCAAATATTGGAAGGGCGTGAAAAAAATATAGCAAAAATGTCATAATATTGAAATCTACATAATTTGGTAAGGACGCATCTGTGAGCATAGTGACTTATATGAAAATGATGAGAAAATTATGCTTTAATATTTTATAATTATATTTGCTTTTGATATTCTGAGTGCGATGAAACTCATATTATCCTTATTTTGTGTTGTGTAATAGCTGTGTAATTGCAAACGCAGTGCGTGACCACTCACTGGCAGGATGCTGGGTATTTCATATTATTTCATTTATTTTTACTGTGTATTACATAAAGTGATACTGTATGAAGTGATTAATAATTTGGCAAATTAATAAGTCTAAATTAATAAGTCTAAAATTAATTTTGGTAATGGTTCAGAATATAGGTGCCACTTAATTAAGCAAAATTTTGAAAAATACCATAGAGACAAAGTTGTTTCTTTCGTTAAAATACGTTGATTGCATGTGTCGCATAGTCAAAAAAACGAAGTTAGAAAATTATGAAAAACATAT
Organism: Bathynomus jamesi; assembly: GCA_023014485.1. NCBI lineage: Eukaryota > Metazoa > Arthropoda > Malacostraca > Isopoda > Cirolanidae > Bathynomus > Bathynomus jamesi. The sequence continues at coordinate 714,591 of JAJOZX010000397.1, read as the reverse complement.
TTTTAGGTATGAATCTAGGAAATTTTGAGTTGGCAACCCTACTATCGTATCATTCATTCACTTCAGTTTGAAAATGGCTTTGGTCTGTGACGGATGTTAGGTGACGCTAGTAGAGCTCGCATGGTGTTCTCCCTTTAAATGTAGTGTGTCTAATTTGTATAATTTAGGTCTCGGGGGTACGGGGGCGGAGCCCCCATAAAGATCATGTCTCATAAATTGATCAGTATAGGGTTATATATTTTTTAGGTTAGTTAGGTTAGGTTTTTCTCATGGTTTTTGATGTTTCATGACACATGGTTTTTCCTTCAAAACATGTTAAAACCATTGTTTTCCTGTTGTTAAAGGATAAATCTGACCATCGCTATTACAGTAAATTATTGCTTGTGCTGTGTTCCCCCACCCAAAACCCCCGGTTCCAATGGTGGTCCCCCAGATTATAGGAGGGGTTGGGGGGGGGGTGAAATAACTTAAAGCAATAATTTACTGTAATGGCAATGGTCACATTCATCCTAAACAACAGGAAACCAATGGTTTTAGCATGTTCTGGTGGAAAAAACAAAAATTGAGGTGGTGCCCCTATTCTGAACTGTAACCTTAATTTTTTATTATTAATTTTTAATGTGTATTTTCTTTTACAGATGGTGTTTCTTAATAATAATTATTAATTACCATTATAATTCTGTTTATATACACTGTTTATATACCCTCGACTTACGTAATTAATCCGTTCTGAGATGAGTTACTTAATTCAAAAATGACGTAAGTTGAACCCCAAAATACATGTAAATCGGGTAATCCATTCCAGGACCCCAAAAAAGTATTGAAAATAATAAAATAATAAAATGTTTTGATAAAAACAGTGTATATAAACAGAATTATAATGGTAATTAATAATTATTATCAAGAAATCACAGAAAAAAATTATAGTGTGTTATTTCGTCAATGTTTCAACTTCACACAGGCACTTTTTTATCTTAGATTATTTAATAATCCTTAATAATTTTCACATTTATTAATTTGCCAAATTATTACTCACTTTATATAATGCACAGTAAAAATAATAATGCTTCTTCTTCCGCAGCTTATTATCCCATCTTTACATGGGGTCGCTGTTTTTGGTTCGTCTTCTCCACTCTCCTCTGTCGTATACCACATCCTCCTCCAAGTCCTTCTCCCTGATGTCCGCCACCACACAGTCCCTCCATCTCATCTTCGGTCTTCCTCTTCTTCTCCGTCCTGGCAACTCTATCTCCAGCACTCTACGCCCCACATATTCCTCCTCTCTTCTCCTGACGTGTCCATACCACCTCAGCCTGGCCTCCTGCACCTTCTTAGATGCTTCCGCCACCTTCACTGTTCCTCTTATATGATCATTTCTGACCCTATCCCTCCTCGTCACTCCACACATCCATCTCAACATCTTCATTTCAGCCACATCGATTTTTCTTTCATTGCTCTTCTTCATTGGCACAGTCTCCAATAATATAATAACGTGAAATACCTGGCATCCTGCCAGTGAGTGGTCACGCGCTGCATTTGCGATTACGCAGCTATTACACAACACAAAATAATTACGTAAGATGAATCAATTACAGTCAATAGGGGCTTCTCGTAACTCAAAATTATGTAAGATGGTGACGACGTAAGTCGAGGGTCGACTGTACTATGGGGGGCATCACTCAGCAGAGGAATCTCTTTAAATGGGGTGTGTAAGGACAGAGAGTATCCCCTAACCCAAGATGCTGCCTCCCTATATCCCACAACACCTGTGTTGAGCTGTGGGATCTATCACCCAAATGCTGTTTCAATTGAATCTACCCTTTATTTTTGGCGCAAATTCACCATTAGGGAAGCCCCCACCCCACCCCTGGGGCTTTGAAGGAGAGGAAAATTGTGGGCTAAAATGACTAGAATCAATTGAAACTGGTAATTATTCGTTTTAATACCCAGTCTATTTTTATGATGATGAGAAACTTTTCTGGTCAATTTTGAGGTGTTTCCCACGAATCTGCCATCCATTTCCTGTTCAAATGTGTAGTTTTTGAGATGATGTAAACAATGCATTACCACAGGAAATGTGCAAAACATAAGAACATAAGAAATTTTTATAGGGGGCACACTAGGGACCACTTCAGCCCATCGAGGTGGCTCCACTATGTAAAAATTGCCTGTACATTGGCAATAACCAATTTTTACAAAACTAATTAATTATCAATTTAAAACTAATTAATTGTCAATTTAAAACTAATTAATTGTCAATTTAAAACTAAATATAGAATCTCTGGATCCAAAGGATCAAAATCATAATAGGCTACTATCCACAAATATGTTACACTCTATATCTATTTATAACTGACATGCAAATATATCAGATCCAAAGAATCCAGTCAATTTCATTATGGTACCCATCAATACCAGTACCTTGCCAACTAAAAATATGTCACGGTCCATATCAATTACAGACCAAGTCACAATTTACAACCATATACATTAGGGCATTCCGAAAACACGAAGTTCGAAATCCAGCAATGCACATATGCTAAATTGGATCCATTTGTACTAAAAAGAAACCACACGAAAAATGGTCTTGATAGTCTCATTACTTCCACTCCCCCAAGTCCCTTGTAGGTTTGGGTCAACTTGTAGAGCATTGAAACAGCGAGTGTATTGACACGAGCACACAATCGACACGAGCACATGACTAGCACTACTCGTCCCCAAACACACACACACACACACACACACACACACAACCACTTTCCGTTCATCAACCCATCCCCACTAGGTGGGCATCTGCTGCCTGCCTACAAACTGTGTTATCAGTCTGATGTGTTGTACCACTACTAATGAGTTATTTGTTTCACAGATGGCAACAACACGCAAGCAAGTGAGTTTGTGGCTTCTCGGGCACCTCAGGGAGGAGGATTTCTCTTCCATGAGACAGCTTCCCACCATGGGTGAAGTTGGAAAGTGTCTGTTTTTCATCCAACGAGTCACAAAGCAAAGCCTTCCAAGAGCATGTAGTGATGTAGCCGAAGAACTCATGGAGGTGTGGACAAAAGCATCGTTGAAGACATCCCACGAGCCATACATTGTTGCCACGCTCAAAAAGCTTCATGAGAGGTACGTGAAGTTGTCTAATCACAAGGATCGATGAACGGAAACACAGCGAGCTCATGAACAAAAGTTCTTGTTGGACAATGATAATGGTATGCAGGCACCAGTCTTCCAGAGATGCTCTGGCACAATGCAAATAAAGACCACCACTGCCCTTCCCTCCCAGTTTTTGGGAACTCCCTGGAAGTTGGGTCCTTGGGGAAGTGGATTGCTCTTTGGTTAATGACACCCATATTGTACTTGGTGTTATATAGGACCTATAGATCTAGGGGAAGCTGTACTAGCTATTAAGGATGAGCTAATTAATAATGGTCATCTAGTAACAAATGTCAGTAGACTCGCAAAAAGAACAGGTTCTACATATGTTCCAATTCTCTTTTGATGCTCAAGTTTTTCCAGCAAAGATTTTTATAACTTATATACCATATGGAGTTTGTCAATTTATTCCACATCTGATTCAATGTTTTAAGTGCCAGGTATTTGGTCATATGGCTAAGTCTTGTTGGTCAAAAGCAGTGAGATGTGTTTACTGCTCTGGAATTTGTGTTGTCTCCTCTTGTCCAAAGACTACTAAAATCTGTGCCAATTGTTCAGGTCCCCATACAGCTAGTTTCAGTGGTTGCTCATACTTTAGAACTACACAAGAAGAAATAGAGAGGCTCAAACTTGCATCTAATTTCTTATAGTAAAGCTAGATCTGTTCTTCAAAATCAAGACCTTAATGTAGCCCCAGAAAGAACATTTACAAGTGATGACTTCCTTGTTCTACCAAAATATATTGTGTCAAGAGAGCAGACTCAAGGCTTGGATGTGATGAATCTCTCTCCCCCCCCCCCCCCCCTTTCAGAATCCTTGGAGTGGGTTGTGAGGGGGAGACCTGGTTCGACTGTGGCAATGTCCCAACCAAAGACCACCTGGAGTAGGGATGGATGGTGGAGCTTGCGGTTTCTGAACCCTTTACCCCTTTTGGACCTATGGCTCTATCATCTGACATCATTAAAGTTCTATGTTTAAGTTTATTCAGCTTCACCCTTCGGAGTGGTGGTAGTCTCTTCAAGAAGACTTTGAGTACTTTATCCAATTTTGTTTGTTTATTTAATGATGCTTTTCACACTGATCTCAAAATTGACCAGCTGACGAAGTTCCTTGATAAACTGAAACCTAAACCTACACCCAAACAGAAATGTCATGCTCAAATTCGTAAACCCATTTAATATTTCATATCCTAAGGTTTCTAACCTCTTGTTTGTTCAGTGGAATGCCTGCAGTCTCCAATCTAACTTGTCAAAATTTAAACTTGACTAGTTTGAGAGACCTGGTTAACCTCTAGACTCCAGCCTACATTTAATTACACTCGGATCAGGCTGAGGGGGTGGGAGTTTGCTATTTCTGATTCATTCAGATTTGTGGTTTAGACCATTACCTCTCTGTCCCTTCCCTGCAGGAGTTCTCAAGGTCCTCATTTTATCTTTAAAAGTAAGCTGGTACTTTAACATATACTTAGTTTATAATCCACACCTTCCTTTAACCACTTTAGAGATCGAACACTATGCAGGTCAACTCAGTCAACAATAGACATTAGGAAAGCATTTGATGCTATCCCACGCTTCCCTCTCATAAACAAAATACTCAACACAAACATGCACAATAACACCAAAAGGTGGCTGAGCAACTATCTCTCAGGAAGATACATGTCACATTTAATGGCAAGTCATCCAAAAACAAGCTTTTTCCGAACGGGGTCCCTCAAGGCTCTGTTCTCTCACCAACACACTTCAACTTATACATGCATGACATTCCAACACCCATAGATAACAAGCTTACCTTATCATCATATACAGATGATATCACTCTAACATCCACCCACAACAACATCGACACCGCTACAAATAACCTACAAACATACATAAACAGTATACAAGACTGGCTCACACACAATAGACTCAAAGTAGCGCCCACAAAATCAACCATCACCTTGCTTACAAGCAACACAAAAGAACACCAGGTAATTCCACAGCTTACACTAAACAACATCAACATTCTACATACTCACAGAACCAAAATACTTGGTGTCACATACAACACATCATTATCTTTTGCAAACCACATTCAGGACATTAAAAACAAGTGTACGTCAAGACTTAACACGCTTAGGGTACTAACAGGCACAAACTTTGGACACCAGCAGGAAACAACATCACTCATATACAAACAATATATTCGCTCAGTTATGGACTATGCTAGCCCATGCTAGGCACCCATTATCTCAAACACACACATAAACACCTTACAAACAATACAAAACAACGCACTTCGTATCATTACAGGATGCACTCAAACAACACCAATAGAACACCTGCACACAAAAACAAAAATACTAAAAGTTAGGGAACATTTAGACATGAGGGGAACACAATTCATGGCAGCAGCGACAACTAACCCACAACACCCTTGCCACTACATGTACAATCATGCACCAACACCTCGCACCATTAAGGTAACACCAGAGAGACATTATAACCAAATACTCCATTCCATACCACGCCCCACAGACATCACACAGTACAGAAAACACACACACACACACCTAACCCACAAAGCACTGACATGACTCGGTCCGAATGCGGTCCTAGGTGCAAAGCCGCCACCCATTAACAGGTCAGAGATCAGCCTGAGCAGATCGGATCGAGTTAACTTAGCACAATTCCGATGTGGACATCACCCCAACTTACGGACATATAAACACAGACTAGACAACTCCATAGACGACACCTGCCACCTGTGCCAGGACACACCACAAACAATTGAACACATTATGACAGACTGTACGCTCTAGCACAAAACACGAACACAACACAACATCACTAGTGCGCTGAACCTGGTCCACTCCGGAGAGGGCGATCGGTTACCTGCGTGCTGCCGGCTTGCTCGATCAGGGTGGGCTGATCGGCTAAACAACAACAACTCAGTCAACAAGCTTTTATTTAGGCAATTTTAATGATAGACACAGGGGTTGGGATACAGGTATGTCAGGTTCTCCAACATCAACTGCCTTAAATTTATATAATTTTATTCTTTCTTTGGATTTTGTGCTATTGACTCCTGTTGATCTCCCTATAAGATTTAACATTAATAATGGAAGTTATTCAATATATATTAGATCTTTTTTTATGTAGAGGTAGGTTTGCTCATAACTGTACTGTACTGTCTGTTGGTGGAAGTCTGGGTAGTGACCACTTTCCTTCCTCACTGTGACTGCTGTGGATTTTTGAAACGTCACATTTTTTGAGATTCGCAGTGTGGTTTCCGTAAGAAGAGATGTACCATGGATCAACTTCTGAGGTTGGAAACTTTTATATGACAAGCTCTCTGGCAGAGAAAATGTTCTTATATTTTTTTACCTCAGTTGAGCTTTTGATTCCATCTCCCATACTGGTCTACTTTATAAGTTAGGCAATTTGGGGATTCGTGGTAGATTACTAAGATGGTTAGACAACTTTTGTTCAGACTGCACTTTTCAGGTACTAATTAATGACATCTACTCAATCAACACCTTTCCCCTTTAAAAGGGGGTGTAACCCCAGGGTTCTGTTGTTAGTTCATTGTTATTCACTGCATATCTCTTGGATACACCAAGTATTGAACCAGTTCAGTCATCAGAGTTTGTTGATGATACAGCTTTCTCTGTGGCAGCAGACACCTGTTTAGAAGCCCAACAGACAGATGTTGCAAAAAGCAACTGAAAGTTTTCATCATGGTGCAGAACTTGGGGTCTTTCCCTGAATCAAGAGAAACTTAGAATTGCTCTTTACAAACCAAAAGGTTTGAGTGAATCCCATTATCCAAATTAGTAATACCCCAGTAGCTGTGGTCACATCCTTCCAGTTTTTGGGAATAGTCCTTGACAGCCCCAGACTTACTTGGTCTTGTCATATTAACTACCTGGTGACTTCTTGCATGAAATGTCTGAACTCATTAAAATCTGTTGCCTCTCATATGATTCAGCCTCTTTCACCTTGAAGAAGAAACTGGAAACCTTGCATAATTCTGGCATGTGCCTCATTTTGGGTGCTCACCCATCTACTCCTATTATTGCCCTACAGGGTGAGACTGGTCTCCATGCCCTTCGGTACCATAGAGATCTATCTACATTGAGGAAGTACTTTCATGTTCTGGTTTCCCCCTTTTCTCACTCTTTATATTAGTTTGAGGTGAATTATTCCTTGATCTTTGCAGTGGACTGGACTGTGGCAAATAAGCCACCTTTCTTCTTTAGAGCTATTGAACTTCTTAATAAATATCAGTTAAAATTTAAATTTTTTACAATTCAAGTGGTCCCTTCTTTCCCACCTTGGAGAGTGAATCTGGTACCAACCCCTCTCACTCTCTCTCTCTCTGTCTCCCATTTTTATATGAACCTCCTGTCCTCAAAGAAGTGATTGTGCAGTGTTTCACAGCATACTTGGAAGAGAAGTATCCAGATTACTTATATATTTATACTGATGGATCTAACATAGAATAGATGTGCCTGGGCCATCTTGTTCATCAGCTGTTTTTGTCTCAAATAATAATAAGTGTTTTTTCTGGAAACTATCCCCTAATCATGGTATACAGGCAGCAGAGTTATATGCCATCCAACAGGCATTATGTTTTTTGGTATCCACAAGTAATGCTTATAATGTCCTAATAATTACAGACTCCCAGACCTCTCTTCACCTGATCAACTCACCCATACTCACTACATATCTGGCCCTAACTACTACTATCCATTCTTTCCTGAAGACCCTCTCTGCTTTAGGAATTCTGGTTTCTTCTAGTGGGTTACGAGCCATGTTGGAATTAAAGGTAATGAGATGGTGGATACACTGTCCAGGGCTGCGCATTCCCTCCCTGCTACTACTTCACTATATTTTCACCCAGGTGAGGGTTTTTGCAGTAGCTAAAGTGGCAGTGCAAAATGATTCAAAACCCAATGGGAGAGATTACAGCACTCAACTTTTTATGGAATGTTTAAGCTTCTTGGGGCACAAGAAATTGGCCTGTACCATCTTCTCACTATAAAGCTTCTATCATATTTAGATTCTCTTCAGGCCTACTTGTACTGGATTGGACTAGCCTTCTCCCCATTATGTGTTAGTTGTAATTTACCAGAGACACTGTCCCATTTCTTTCTTTTTTGTCCATGTTATGCTAAGCAAAGGAAAAATTAAGATCCTCTCTTTTGCAATGGGTCGGGATTTTACATTATCTGTCCTTTTAGGTTGGGGGTAGCTTTTCTCCCCCATTGATAAACTTCACTATGGACCAAGTATTCAAGTTTGTAGTGACATCTGGGCGGTTGAGAGTTTTAAATCTTGCATTGTATACCAAATTCCATTTCTACAGGTTTATTAATCAGTTAACTCCTAGTTACTCTATGTGGCTGTTACTGTTGACTTAGTACTTGGTTCCATTTTTATCAGTTCATGTTCAGTAGAACTAACAGGCCTTGTGTTCATCCCTGAGTATTCTGGAATTGGCCCCAGAACTGAAGAGGGTTATCGTGTGCTTTCTCTCTTTCTCTCTCATTTCAATAATAATAGACCCTATACTTGATGTAGGAAGAGTGGAAGTTCTCCTATAGAATTTCGTGTTTTGGTCTTGGAGGATGTGAATAGGCTTACTGGCTGAGCTCTTCCATATAAAACTTTAAAAATCAATTAATCAATCAATATACGGTAATGTAACATTTTATTCATGTAAAAAATGTCGCAATTTGGAGTTTGGACTTTTGGTGATCTTTCATGGTGATTGGACATGTTGGCTGTGCTTCACTGAATTCACTTTTGCTCTCCAGTATTGATATTACTACGTTTGTCTTGTTTATATATTGCTGTTTGGCTTTATTATTTTATCTTTTTCCCATATGCACTATTTGTGGTGTGTTGGGCCTCTTCACTGTTAGGCTGGTAAATGTTAAATTTTTCTATTTTAAGGTTGGTTGGGCTTAAGCTTTTGGCCTAGTCCTGGCTTTTCTCTGTGCAGGTTAATCATGGGTGATAAGTTGAAAAACTGTACTTCTGCCAGCAAAAAGTGTAAGAATTAGCATGACCAAAACTGCTTAATTGCACTTGATGGGAACCTAATGGATTTGAGTGAGGTTATCACTCAGACAGAAAAAGCCATTAAAGATTTTCCTACAGGGTTTGTCTCTCCTGGTCAGAAAGTTACATTACATTACATTTGGAAAACATGAAGCCACTGGGGCCTATTGAGGTAATTCAAGTCACAAGCTACATTTTAATAGTAATAATAAAATCTTGCAAAATGTCAATCTCAAGTCAGCTAATTAATATAGCTATAACCATTTACTACCACCAAAGTAACCTATATAACTGAAGCTAAGAATATATATTTCATACAATCTACAAACTATCTCTTGCACTCATGAGTGTCTAAATTTTTTTTAAAATTAACTAATGAGCTACTGTTTACCACATCATATGGCAAGTCATTCCAAAAATCTACAACTCTGAATAAGTATTTTTGTAGATCAAGTCTACAAGTCTGTTTTCTAATTTTCTTATGCCCATGAGTTATCCCATCAGTCTCTAGTGAGAAAAAGTTAGGAACATCTAAATTATCCAAACCTGAAAACATTTTGAACATCTGTATCATATCTCCCCTTATACAATGTCTCTCAAACCTAAACATACCTAGTTCCTTTAATCTATCCCTGTATGCCAATCTTCTTTGGTTAGAGATAAGCTTGGTTGTTCTATGTTGTACACCTTAAGCATATCAATATTATGTCTAAAGTGAGAGGACCAAACTTGAATGCCGTATTCTAAGTGAGGCCTAACACAAGAATTATATAATTTATAGATGACTTCCTTACACTCGTAACTAACATTTTATTTGCTTTATTTCTAGCCTCTAAGCACTGCTTAGAAAATTTTAGATCACTACTAACTATAATGCCAAGATTTCTTTCCTGTCTAACATCCTCTAACCAGTTCCCTTGCATCTGCATAACTAAAGTTTTCATTGTCTACCAAAATGAATGACTTTGCATTTTTGAACGCTGAATTCCATCTGCCATTTACCAGCCCAAGCAACTAATCTATTAATATCTTTTTGCAGTTTATAAGAATTTTTTATATTTGTAACTGGGGCAACTACTTTTGTGTGTGCAAATTTAGAAACTTTACTACCTACTACTCCCTTCTTTAATTAAATAATTTGATATAAATTAGAGATTAATGGACCTAAAACTGATCCCTGTGGTACCTGACATTTCACTTTCTGCCAGCCAGATTCATGACCATTTAGAATTACTCTGTTCTGTCTTTTCACATTTTCCTACCTAATTTATAACTGACCCCAATATCCCATGAGCTTTTAATTTATATGGAAGTCTACTATCTGGAACTTTGTCAAATGCTGTACTAAAACAAAAATAAATAACATCTACATTATTTCAATTATCTACCTGATCAGTTACAAACTCTAAAAAGTCTAAGAGATCAGACAAGACCTTCCTAATCTAAATCCATCCAACTCAACCCTGGATGATTTTGGTGCTGTTCCTCTATTTCCTCCCTCTGACTTAATTGTCTGAAATTAGAATCTCTTCCAAAAATGTTTTTCTTTCACCCTATCTGGGCTCAACTCTGGTTAAGTGTATGGTCTGATGGTGTTCATCTTGTTGTTCCCAAGAACTGTGCTTCTGTGCCGACACCCTGCCTATGCAAATGCTCATTTTTGTCTTTCATCTGGTACTTTCTTTTCCTGTTGGAAGTTCTTCCATTCAGCATATTCCAGAGAAGAGTGACTGCTCTCAACCCTCCAACTATCATCCAATTGCTTTGATATCTTGCTTTTCTAAATCTATCCTTAATGGGAAGATTCTTAAATACCTCTCTTCTGAGTCTTTTTTCTAGTTGTCAGTATGGGTTCCACAAGTAAAGCTTTACTGCTGATTTTGCATATATATCTGACTCCTGGTCATCCTCCTTTTAGGATTTTGGTGAAACCTTCTTCATTGTGCTACACATCAAAAGCTTTTGATAGTCTGGCATAAATCTGGCGGGAGTAATTACTGGTTTAAAGCCAGATCCACATTTGTTGATTGACTCGCAAAGAGGTAACAATAGACAAGAAGCAAAAGTGAGGTAGCTTTATATCAATTACTTCAATGGAGATAGCAAAGTAGAATGGCAAGAAAGGATGAGTTAGTGAATGTATCAGTTGACTAAAATGAGCTGTAGTATCATTAATAAATAAGAAAAAAATAAATACTTCTCTATTCACTGTTTTCTTTGCCTGTCATTATTTCTAAATTCAATGAACTTTTTCTTGGTTTCTCCTGGTCATGGACAAATGAAAGTAGTGGAAAGTATATCTTATCAGTAGCACTTCCTGATTTCATTGAAGCAGAAACCTTTTTAGTTTCTTTCTAATAACAACTTCTTAATAAATTTACTTTATTACCATGTCTTTATCCACATTTTGATTCATTTCATTTAATTTTTCAACTAAATTCTCATATCATTAATTTTTGTTTATTAGAATAATCCTTATATTTAATCCTCCATAAACCCTCGTTACTTTTATATACAGTATATCAGTAAATTCTTTTAATTGGCAAATGTATTTAAGGTTATCATTTCAGAGTTTGGTGTGTCTACTCCACTTCAAATTTTAAGGTGTTTTAAAAATGAAATTATTAAGTTATTGATTTATTATAATTTTCTTTATTTTCAGCTTCTAGTGTTAAACTAAACCGGATGTAGTACTGTGTCTGTCACTTTTAAAGCAGTGATAAGATCACTTGTTTTTTCATTTAAGTGAATTAAAAATGACTTGGTCATTATGTATAGTGTGGAATAATCATATTTTAACTGTTTTCCATCATCTCCAAAGCCTTTGAAGTAAAGTAAAGTCAATGTGTACCGAGTGGTTAAGGAAATTTCATTAAATGTATACTGTAATTGGTATTTTATAGTATAATTTAAACTTTATATCAATTGTCTTATTTGAAATAAAAAGTCTGAAGCAGTTAGATGGATTTTAAATGTCAGAAAAGGTCTTCATTTTGTAATTAGCCTAATATTGAAATTTTATTGAAAATTCTTTTATTTAAAATTCTCTTCTCCTAATTCGCACTTTCAGAAAATGTCACTCCTAATTCGCACTTTCAGAAAATGTCACTCCTAATTCACACTTTCAGAAAATGTCACTCCTAATTCGCACTTTCAGAAAATGTCACTCCTAATTCGCACTTTCAGAAAATGTCACTCCTAATTCGCACTTTCAGAAAATGTCACTCCTAATTCGCACTTTCAGAAAATGTCACTCCTAATTCGCACTTTCAGAAAATGTCACTCCTAATTCGCACTTTCAGAAAATGTCACTCCTAATTCGCACTTTCAGAAAATGTCACTCCTAATTCGCACTTTTAGAAAATGTCACTCCTAATTCGCACTTTTAGAAAATGTGACTCCTAATTCGCACTTTTAGAAAATGTGACTCTTAATTCGCACTTTTAGAAAATGTGACTCTTAATTCGCACTTTCAGAAAATGTGACTCTTAATTCGCACTTTCAGAAAATGTGACTCTTAATTCGCACTTTCAGAAAATGTGACTCTTAATTCGCACTTTCAGAAAATGTGACTCTTAATTCGCACTTTTAGAAAATGTGACTCTTAATTCGTACTTTTAGAAAATGACTTAATTCGCACTTTTAGAAAATGTGACTCTTAATTCGCACTTTTAGAAAATGTGACTCTTAATTCACACTTTTAGAAAATCTCTTAATTCACACTTTTTTGTACTCCCCCAAAAAGTATGAAATGTGCCCTGTAATTTGCACATTCATAAAACTTATACTTTTTGTACTCCCCAAGAAGAATGAAATGTTAGACAAAGCATCACATTGAGAGTTTTGTCCCTACAAGTCCCAATGCAATGCTTTGTCTAACATTTCATACTTGTTGGGGAGTCCAAAAGAGTGTGATAGGTTTCATGAAGGTGCAAATGTGCCCATGTGGTATTTTTGTACTATATTTGGGTTAATTTGTTTATTGTGTAAAATTTTCTCCACTATTTTGATTTTGTACTTTTTCACTTGATTCACATTTGCCTTCACCAAGTACTGTACACTGAACCCTTGCTAATTTAATATCACTGGGGCTCTGGGTTGATTGAATTAGCATGAAATATCAAATTACTACAAAAGTAATATTGTATATATATAAACTAGTGTAAATATAGTATGTATAGTGTAGTATATATGTTGTATACCTTGGTGGTGTAGTGGTTAGTGTTGGTGACTACAAATCCATTGGCCCTGGGTTTGAGACCCAGTAACTGCAGCCAGCGCGCAGCAAAACCCAGCTGTTCATCCTTCCACACAAAGTGGTTGGTAGATAAATGGGTACCCTGGGTGGCCTAGATGCTGGGCTGCTGGTGGGGCATGGTTTTGATTCTATGTTAAACTGTAGGTCTAAGGTGGAGTGAAAAGCTTGACCTTCGTCAGAATGAACAATTTGGGTGGAAGCTAACCAAAGGTTACACCAGTATATACTAAAGTATATATCAAGTATACATATGCACAGTATATGTAGATTAGTTAATGTATTGTATGTCAGATTTTAGACATCCATGGATGTGGATCTCAAACTTTGACATCCTCAAGGATGTGGATGTCAAACTTTGACATCCGTGAGGATGTGGATGCAGATGTGGATATTCATGCATAAATTTGTCAGCTTGATAATAGTTTAAATTCATACTTAATTTATTAATTGACTTGATTTTTGGTTGGTTATAAATATCAGATACTCAATAATAGATATTAGATATTATTTTGTAATTATAATTTTTTTTACATACAATCTTTTTATGAATGAGTTTTTGCCACACAACTGTGTATTACAAGGATGTGGGATGGGAACCTAACTCGTCTTGCATCCCACCAACCACTTTCCCCAACCACCAGTCTTTGGAAAGTAGTGTGCTTATGACATTATATATTGTAGCATGAACAATTAGTTATACAAATACACAACAGACATTGCCAGTTACATTAAAGATCAAATGAAGGCTGCACAAGTTTCAGTATTTGAACTGAATGAGGGACAAATTGTGCTTCAAAAATAGCAATTTAGTAAGTACACATCTGCAGCATCCGCATCCTGCAGGTGTGGATGTGGATGTTCAATTTTATGTGGATGTGACATAGATCACTAATGTTAACCCCTCCGTCTATGGCCCTGGGGTGTTCGGAGTTGACGGGGGTTCTGGTTAGGAGGCAGCAACGGATATTTCTTCTTGCGATACTTTTTGTCTATAACATTCTAATTCTTTTCGGTTGCCAGACTGTTTGACCCAATATCTTCTATGGTGCTTGGGTTCTCTCTTTCTCTCACTTTATGGGGTTGACAAATGTTTATCCTGGCTATAGGGTCACCAGTTATTAATTCTCCTCTTGCTATAATACTCTGATACTTTCTCTGAGACCAAAATTATCGACTTTTCTTTTATAACTTATCGACTTAACTGACTAAGTTCTTCTGAAGAGAGCACGGCTCGAAGGGGAAAATAAAAAGTTTCTCTTACTGTAGTTTACTTCTAAAAATGTACAGGTAGTGCTCTGAATTTACAGGGGTAGAGGTTCGACCTCTTTCGACCATAGCTCAGGCCGGAATCTAAAAAAGTTAAGGAGGCAAGGGGCCTCTGCCCCCTCCTCGCAGCGAGGCTGCTAACAAGGGAGGCTCGTAGCAGTGACCAAAACAGAGTCTCGTAATGAAGTGCCATTCATTTTACAAATACATGTATAATATAAACCTAAATGTTGGGGGACGGCAGTTGAAGGTTAAGTTCCCTCCTTTTAAACACATGATCAGATGTTTGAAAGATTCCAAATAAAAATTTAAAAAAACAAAAAAAACTAATCGTATATTTTTGCCGAATCTTCATTTCTGAAGGCGATATCATTTCATAGTAGTACATAAGTACAATTTAAGTACACGACTGAGTATGTATTAATTTTGGTTCATTACAATTATGATTACAATTACCAATTAATTCATATTCACTTATTATTGTTTAATTACACTTCTATTAAAGTATATTCTTACATTATATTAAATCATTACATTTAATTACAGTTTCAATGAAGTACATTACAAGTTATTATTAATTACAGTTTCATTAAAGTATATTACGTCGTTTACCATTCTTACAGTATTTTTTTTTATATATTTATATATGGTTATTATATATGGTTATTAGTACAACACAAGTACATGAGACATGACACACATGATATAACATAACGCATGATAATGTTATAAATTCGAATCAGAGCGAAAGGAGATTTTTATCTTTGAAGCGTTCACTTATGCCATAGTTCGCGGAATTTGATCACCTACCTCAGCATTTTCGAGTTCATTGAGAGGTGATATAATTAAAAATAAAAATGAAAAAAATAATACGAGAATGTATTTGTGCATTTTCGAATGAATGCATGAAGTTTTGCGTTTCATAGATTGACACGAGTAAAAATGAATATTTAATAAAATTTATATAGGATAATGATCAAGGGAAATTAATGATGGGAAAATGTGATGTCATAGTTATTGAATTTGTACGTATAGTACAAATCATTATTAGGAACATTTACAAGAACGAATTAGAAACAAAGAGTGGGTATTAATGACTAAGAAGTACAACTACGGGTTCCAATCCTGTTATATGCAATGTGTATGCATAATCTAGGGTCGAGGGTGAGATGCAAGACAATCATAATTAATTATAATAACTTCTATAACAAATGGAAAATGGATATGACTAAACCATAGATATGGTAGATCGTAGGGTTGTGACACGAACAAAAATAGGAAGCTACAAGTAAAATTATTATCCAACCTCGCGTTAAGTGATTTTGGTTCTTATGTAAAAATGAATATTGATTATTCATTGTTCATTTTTTACACTAATGTAAATATAAGCATTTACAATAAATTTTTAAAAAAAATAGCCACCATGGTGCTGCCATAACTCAGGGCAGGAGACACAGAGTGGACATGATTGTACAGGAATGGTCAATATGTGGCACTACATGGGTAATTTTGTGATGTTTTGACCAATTTGATATTTTTCCCCCAAGATTATGAAATTTTCTCACTAATTTTATCCATCAGAAAAAGTATAGAATTATTGTGAAATATTGAACAAGTGAGGATTTGGTGTACAAATGTTTCTTTACTTTTTAATTTCTGTACTTCTACAGATCTCTCTACAGATCTACAGAAGCTAAGGCTAACAAAGACCCAAAGATCCACTCTAAGGTTAGCCTGAGAGAAAGGAAAGAGTAGGAGGTTAAGAGAAGAGAATAAGGGGTTAATTAAGTAGCAACACCTATCACTCATGGGTTAACATTCATTCAGAAAAAGAGAAGAAAGGCTTACCATCATCATCAGGCCGACAAGTCAGAAAAATAGTCGGAGAGAACAGGAAAGGGGTGAAAGATGAAAAGAAGTAAAATACGAACGCTTACAAACCATGCAAACACAGTCTTAACTCTCTATCATACCATGCAAACTACAGACATGCAAGTAAGGAGAGGATAAGAAGAGAAAAAAAAAAGTAGGTAAAGTAATACAAAAAGTGGGTTAGTTTCTGCTATTAGCTACATCTACGATTGTGTTAGTCTAATTTTTTTTTTTTTTTTGCTGACATCACACACTGGCATGTCACAAGCTGGCATTATTGTCAACAGACTCATCCTCAATCACCACCCCTAGAGTTCCTATTGCTAATTGTTTGTTTTATTATATTAAACAACGTTAATAATTCTAATGAGGGAGAGGGAAAGGGGTGAGGCTGAGAGGGAAAGGGGTGAGGGAGAGGGAGAGGGGTGAGGCTGAGAGGGAGAGGGGTGAGGCTGAGAAGGAAAAGAGGGAGGAGGATGTTTTATTATTATACTAAACATTAATATTTTTAAAATGTCTATCTAAACGGTTCTTAAACATATTAACGCTGGTAGAGTTCACGATTGATGCGGGAAGATCATTCCATTTATCAGTTACTTTAAAAGTAAAGAAGTTTTTAGCGATATTAGTGATAAAATGTCTGCCACTCAACTTAAATCTGTTATTACGAGTATTATTATTATCGAAAGTGAACAATTTGTCAAAATTTACGTTATTGATATTATTAATGATTTTGAAAACTTTAATAAGCTCCCCCCTTAATCTCCTAGTTTCAAGTGAATACAGGTCTAACTCTTTAATCGTATCTTCATAAGGCTTGTTGCGCAATGACAAGATCAGTTTCATGGCACGACGCTGAACCCTTTCTAACCTATCAATATCCTTACGCAAGTATGGGCACCAAAACTGAACTGCATATTCTAAATGAAGCCTGACTAGGGACTTGTAAAGGGGCAATATAATATCCTTTGATTTAAATTCAAAATTACGTGCTATGAAGCCTAACATCCTATTAGCTTTTGCGCAAGACTCCAGGCACTGGTTCCTAACCTTTAAATCCTTAGATACGTGTACGCCTAAATCTACTTCCTCGTCAATGCTCGCTAACTCCCTATCATCCATCATGTACGTGTAATTATTGTTACGAGAACCTATATGCAAAACTTTACATTTGTATGTTAAATTGCATCTGCCACTTATCCGTCCACTCCATAATCCTATTTACATCGTCTTGGAGCCTATTTCTATCGTCCTCGTTAACAACCTTACCGCCAATGTTCCCTCTAGTTTTTTTAGTCCGTGTGCGCAAGAAATTTTTGTTGTGCATACATTTAGATTCATGGTGAAAAATTGTGCAAACTTTTCTGAGCGCTATTATCTTCAAAATTAAATATATATATAAATATTAAATACTTAATAAATATTATTTCCATAAGGTGATAGCTTGATCATTACGGTACTATTAAATGGATATTAAAAAACTGTTTACAGTATTATATATTCTTAAAAAAGGAAACATTTTTTTCCATTCTAAAAATATGAATAGAATAAAAAATAGTAAAATAAAATTCAACAAAATAAAGAAATAAAATAAAAATAACTAATTGAAAATGACTATTTTAGTTATCGTTTCTCAAAACAATGCCTAGCATTTAGCAATTTAAAATAGACTATCAAGAGTAATACATGATTTTATCCATTCACAAAATAGGAATAAAATAAAAAAATAATAAAATTCAATAAATAAAATATAATCAAAATAACATTAAATGAAAGTGCCTTTCATTTAAGTGTGATTATGATTTCTCCCTACGATCTTTAGCATTTGCCCATTCCAAATAAACTCTATGAAGATTAATACATCCGTCATCATTCAGGTAACTTTTAATTCGCATGAGCATGTCCAAATGATTTTCTTTCAAGCGGTTTCTTAATTTGTTCTTTATAGAATTCATTAAACTGAATTTTTTTAAATTACTTTATTTACTGTCGTGACTCATGATATGCTTGATCCTATGCGCATTTTATTTTGCTGTGTGCGCGGGTTCCACAACGCGTGTGCACGCGCACACACGCACACCTTAGGGGGAACATTGCTTACCGCCTATTTTAGTATCGTCTGCAAATTTTGACACGTTACTAGTCAATCCTACATCTATGTCATTAATGTAAATTACGAATAGCAATGGGCCTAATACTGAACCCTGTGGGACACTGCTACCTACATCCAACCACCCTGATTCACTACCATTAACTACCACCCTCTGCCTCCTAGCACGAAGCCATTCTTCTAACCAGTTAGCTACCTGACCACGGATACCATTAGCTTTGACCTTCACAATTAATCTCCTATGTGGAACTGTATCAAATGCCTTTTTAAAATTTAAATAAATAACAGCCGCTCTATGCCTATCGTATTCGCGCACTATTTTGTTATAGAATTCTAACAAATTAGTTAAACAAGACCTATGGTGTCAAAACCCATGCTGACTACTATTAATCAAATCTCTACTTTCTAAGTGATCGATGATACGATCCCTAACTACGGATTCCAAAAGTTTACCGACAGTTGACGTTAAGCTAATGGGCTTATAATTGCTAGCTACTGCGCAGTTGTCTTTTTTAAAAATAGGCGTGACATTAGCTAATTTGAAGTCTTCAGAAATAATCCTTGTTTCGAGTGACTGATTAAAAATCTTTGTTAAGGGACCTACGATAATGTCTTTCAAATCTTTCAAATGCCTGGGATAAAAAGCATCAGGGCCTGGAGCCTTGCTAACTTTTAGCCTATCGATATAATGTCAATCTCACCCTCATAAACAGTTATTTCATCCAAAATAGTCTCGGTACTAAATGGAATGATATCATCCACGTCGGGGACATTATTTACGTCTTCTATGGTAAAAACTGTTGCAAAAACGTTATTGAAAATACCCGCCATTGCCTGAGCGTCAGAAGCCAAAGTGCCATTAACATCCACTAGAGGGCCTATGTTATCTTTTATTGGCTTACGATTATTGACATATTCAAAAAATGTTTTTGGATTATGTTTACTATCCGCAGCTATAAGTATCTCTAAATTACGCTTGGCATTCCTAACTGATCTTTTAACCTGACATCTAAGCTCGATATATCTATTAAAGTTAGCTGCTGTGCCATTGTGCTTATTAAGTCTATACACTCTGTTACGCTCGTTTATGAACTCGCCTATTTCCCTAGTCCACCACTTCAGCCTACCATGATTTCTAGCGCGCTTGGGCCTACGAGGAATAAACTCCCTTTCAATATTCCTAAAACTTTCTTTAAACACCACCCAATGCAAATTTGTGTCATTACCCATAAATAAGTTATCCCAGTCCACTACTCTCATCCTATCCGCAGAACTATCAAAATTAGCCCTACGAAAATCAGGGACTTCTATTATGTTACTGTCCTTACGTGTTTTCTATTGATAACTTAAACCTAAGAATTTGATGATCACTACATCACTACTACCACTTATTTTGCATTTTTTGTAGGAAGTATGAAATTTTCTCAAATAATTTGTACTCTGAATGCTAATCAAATTAAAAAATCAAAATTGAATTAGGGAGTATCCACTGTACTACAGTCATTCATAAATAGATTGATCATCAGCTGTCTAGAAAAGTAGGTATGGATGAGTTATCTGACTTGGTAACCTTGATAGGCCTGAGTGGCTTAATGTTGTCTTAATGTAATGTAATTTATAGAGCCCTGATAACCATGTATAATCTCTCATTCATGTGTTCAGGTTTTATTTCTTTAATAATGCATACAGACAGTAGTGAGTTAGAAATTCAGTGGCATGTTTTTTTGTAATGCCCCTCCTTTCTAAAATTTGCCTTTTTTTTTTTTTTTTTTTGTAAGGATTAACTCTGAATAAATGACCATATTTTTCAATGTGCTTGTATGTATGGATATGCTATTCTGAAGATGCACACTGTGAAACTATATAAACTGGGAGATCTTGTAGGATCATCTTGAAAATTGAAATTAATACTTATTGCCAAATTTTGCAGCTAACCCTAGAATTATACAAATTTGCAAATTCTGTTCAGTTTGTACGTTTCTACAAGTAAAAAGAGTGGCACTGCTGAATAGATAAAAGTTGAAACATGAGCATGTTCACGGGTGCCAGTTTGTATTTTTATCACATTTAATTATTTTTTAACAGAAATTTGTTGCATTGTGACCAAATACACATTTGGTAATGCGAGTAACTCTAAATATTAAAGTAGTGGAAATGCTAAAAATATTTTTTTATATTTTAAGTTTTATTGAAAATTAAAAAAGTCCCCACTTGTACAAAATTATATTAAGTCTTCAACCTAAGATTTGTGTTAAATCTTAAAATGTTTGTGATTATAATATTTTTGCATTTTAATCATATGAAAAGTTTCAGTAGTAAATAAAATGTTTCCAATTTGACAAGTTTACTTTATTATTGTGTGTGTGTGTTTGATATTTTTAATTAAAGTATTTTGTTAAACTTTTCCTAGAAACAAAACATTTGAAAATTAATAAATGGTATATGATGATTTGTTCTTCTTTGGCTATTTTATCCATTTTAGTGATGGTAATTTACACTTTCATAAACAGTACCCAAACATTACTTATTAATAAAAAATTACTAATCAGTAATGTTCGGGTATTGTTTATGGAACTATAACCAATTAATATTTAAACTTTTTAGGTAAACTTTTTCCCAAAATCATACATTATACCTATTCATATTTGAAGAAAATTAACATAAAACTATTTTAAAATTGAATCATGAATGATACTGATGAAATTAGTTATTTACTGAAAATGAAATGGTGTCCAAAAGGGAAACTTCAGTTTGTTCTTAAAATCTCAAAATCTTTTGTATGGTTTAAAGAACTGTAGAATTTTGTATCATCATACCTCTTTTAACGAAGCCTTGGCCAATGGATTTTTGTTTAATGGACATGAAAAAAATATTCATTTAATAAATACTGTATATATAGTACCATTCAAGAAAAACAATCAAACATTAGTGAAAAAGAACCAATGATAAAGTCCATTGCCATCTTTGTTGTTTACATCCTCTAAGGCAATCAGCAATCATCTCAAAATGTATACAGTAGCCCACCAAGATTTGTCTGTTGTCATGGTAGGTCTCTTCATATTCACTATCTACAAGTGTTTTGTGAACATTTTATGCCCATGTCTGGGAAATGGCCTGCAAATGAAGGTGTTGGTAAACTAGCCAAGGTGCCCAGGGAAGTCATTAGTATGGACGTGAAAATGAAAGTGATATGAAGGGTTGAGGCAGGTGAGTGTCAGGTTGATGTGGGTCGGTTGCTTGGCAAGCCTTGGCTTCCTCTACTGTTAAAATGATGCTCAATAACAGTGAGAAGATAAAAAGAACCAGCCAGTCTACCATATCCTTAGTTCCAATCAGACATGGGGTCTATTACTGAGTTTCTATTACTGTTACTTTTGATTTCTTCTATTACTTTAGTTTTCATCTATTACTAGGTCATCTATTACTTTGGTATGGAGGTGGGGGTACTTCACTCATTTGAAAAGGATCTTTGTCTATTTAAATGCAATTAGAAGCAGTGTGTTAACAAATACAGTATTTGTTTCAACCAAATCACTACAATTTCAGAGACTGTGGGTCTTCATAAATTTTACTTGAAGGAAAAATTTGCCAAAATATTAGTTCACATACACTTTATTTTAGTTTAGAGTAGATTTAGTTCATTTTTTCAGTTCTTTGGTCACACAATTTGTCCATTGCCACTGTAATAGAAAAGTAATAGACAATTATCTATTACTTTGCCTTCTATTACTATACAGCCAAAAAATTATTTTTCATCGTATAATGTACAATATTATCGTGTAAATAAAATATGGTTTAGACATACCTTTCAAATGTTCCATGCGATGATTCCTCATTTCACGAAGGTCAAGCTTGTCGCCTCTCCTCTTTTATATATATAATATATATATATATATATATATATTTGTGTATATATTATATATACACCTTACTTACAACCTTACAAAGGTTTTGGTGATAATTTCTCATTTCGCGAAGGTCAAGCTTATATATATATATATATATATATATATATATATTATATATATATATATATATATATCCCCGCAAGGGGTTCTAAGCTCATGCTCTTGAGTGCTCTTTGTGCTCGTTTGTACGTGCTTGTTCCTGGAGGTTTCACGTGCGCCTCCTGGCCCTAGCACCCAAGGATGATGGGGCTCGACCCTGCAGTCCTTGTCATCCTTGGTCTTTTTCCACTTCGACTGTCCCCTCCACCCTTTCTTTTTCCTCTCTCTTTCCTCTCACTTTTTTCTTTGTTTTTCCGCTGAGATATGCCCTTTTAAATAGAGGTGAATCGTTCTTCCCGAACTTAAAAAAAAAAAAATATATATATATATATGATAAATAAAACCACGAAGGGAAAAGAAGCACACAGTGGTGCTCAAGCACTTTCGTCTAATGACATCCTCAGGAACACTGGGATGTCATTAGACGAAAGCGCTTGAGCACCACTTTGTGTTTCTTTTCCCTTCCTGGTTTTATTCATCATAAATATTTTTCACGTGTTACTTTCGTGAAATAATTTTCATATATATACAGGATGTGTACATAAAGTCAGGACCTATTTTTGTGAAGCACTTGGAAATTATATGGAATTCAATCATAAAATGATAAAGTGGTAAATTTATTAAATAATTAAGAGTAGGATTCGACGTGACGCCAATCAGTATCCCTGCACAGCTCAAATCCTTCCACAGCATTTCTAAACACATTCTGGAGCATTTGCGGGGTTATGTTATCTGCAGCAGTTTGTATATGTGTACGTAAGTTTTCAAGACTCGTAATCTTTGATAGACGTGCGATTTGATAAAGCCCCATGCAAAGAAATCTAAAGGGGTTAAATCTGGTGATCTCGCTGGCCAAGGTCTGTTGCTTCCGCGTCCGATCCAGCGATTTGGAAAACGTCCATTTAGATAATCCTGAACAATTTTGGCATAGTGACAAGGAGCACCATCATGTTGATAGACGACGGGGATAGGATATAATTGGTAGCTACCATGCGGTCACCTTTTTTAAAAATAAGCGTGACATTGGCTAATTTGAAATCTTCAGGAATAATCCCCGTTTCGAGTGACTGATTAAAAATCTTCATGAAGTGCCTACAATAACGTCTTTCAAATCCTTCAAATTTCTGGGATAAAAAGTGTCAGGGCCTGGAGCCTTGCTAACTTTTAGCCTATCGATATAATGTGCAATCTCACCCTCGTAAAGTTATTTCATCCAAAATAGTCTCACTACTAAATGGAACATCATCCATGTCGGGGACATTATTTGCGTCTTCTATGGTAAAAACTGTCACAAAAAAGTTATTGAAAATATCCGCCATCGCCTGAGTGTCAGAAGCCAAAGCGCTGTTAACATCCACTAGAGGGCCTGTTATCTTTTATTGGCTTATGATTATTGATGTATTCAAAAAACTTTTGGATTTTGTTTACTATCCGCAGCTATAAGTATCTTAAATTATACTTAGCATTGCTAACTGATCTTTTAACCTGATGTCTAAGCTCAATATATCTATTAAAGTTAGCTGCTGTGCCATTGCGCTTATTAAGTCTATATGCTCTGTTACACTCTTTTATGAACTCGTCTATTAAGTCTATACGCTCTGTTACACTCGTTTATGAACTCGCCTATTCCCTAGTCCACCACTTGGGCCTACCATGATTTCTAGTGCGCTTGGGCCTATGAGGAATAAACTCCCTTTCAATATTCCTAAAACTTTCTTTAAACACCTCCCAATGCAAATTTGTGTCATTACCCATAAATAAGTTATCCCAGTCCACTACTCTCATCCTATCTGCAAAACTATCAAAATTAGCCCTACGAAAATCAGGGACTTCTATTACGTTACTATCCTTAGTGTTTTCTTTCAATAACTTAAACCTAAGAATTTGATGATTCACTACATCCTAAACTCTCGCCTACTTCTAAACTATCGACTATATTTTTGACATTTGTCATCACCAAATCTAAAATATTGTCACCGTGCATTGGTTCGGTAACTGTTGTGAAAACTTAGCCTCCATGAACTCAATCAGTCTCAAACCCTCATCATTACCAGTAAAAGTCTCATAATTAACATAGGCAGTTAAAGTCTCCGACAATTATACTATTCCGACTGTCAATAAAGTTACCAAGAAGTGAGTAAAATTTAATATCGGTATTGAAGGGTTGAACGGGAGGTCGATAAGCAACAACAAAATTAAAACTAATACTACACGCCCTAACTTCAATGCATATCGCATTAATTGCTGCTGGAAAATCTATCTTAGCCCTAAGGGAATTACGAATGTACAGCAAAACGCCGCCACCAAACCTATGTAACTTATCATTAGTAAAGAGTTTAAAACCTGGTATATCAAGTTCCCCCAACAAGTCCTGAGTCACGGTATTTAACCACGTTTCAGTGATAGCGACTATATTGTAGTTGCTGGAATAAATTATTGCCTTAAATTCGTTTAATTTATTTCTAATACTACATGTGTTACAATAAAAGATGTTTAAATTATTTTTTACCACAGGCTGGCATTTTAAACTATTTTTCATGTTGGGCCTGCATTCCTTAGACTCACAATATTTAAAGAAGGCTTCGACCTATACAGCTTTCACACATTTTCGTCTATTCACCTATCTAGCCTAGCATTACCTATTTCATTAAAATGCACCCCCATCTTTTATAAAAAGGCTAGGATCACCGAATTTGGATCACAGCTTTACGAAGGGTACATTTTCCTCAGCACAAATCTCTTCTAATTTATTATTAAAAAATATTGTTTTTGACATAATCCTAAGACCCAACCTGTGCCTAGGAGTAATACCTAAAACTAAAGACCTATCTGACCCCGCCTTGAGGGACCTAATTAACTCCGTATATATCTCCAAAAGGTCAGGCACTCTCGTATCGGGCCTATACGAGTCGTTGCCTCCTACCATCATCACCAACATCGAGTGATGGGAGGCAATGTCAATCCTATCCACTTCGTCTCTAACTCTGTTAACCCTGGCCCCTGGGAGATAGACCCTCCTGTTGGTTAGATGCCGTTCAATGAACTCTTTGTCCATGTGGCGCACTAAAGAGAGCCCAATTAAAATAGTTTCCCCCTCATTCACGTCCCTTTCCAAATGGGTGAAAGGGTTCAAAACCTTGATAGCGGGGGGATTCCTATCACCTAACGTACGTGGCCTAGCTTCACCCTTAACTTATCTAAATCCCTCCCCATCTACTACTATCGGACCAACCTTAACCCCTTTCTCAATTCTATCCAACCTTCCTGATAAGCTACCTAAACTAGAAACTAGGTTACGCACCTCACCCTTCAAATTACTAACATCTTCAATGTTAGTATTGGTTTGGCTTTTGTCAACTGTTGCCCTACCCCCTGCCCTCATCAAGTGTTGCAAGTCTTTCCGTTACCTCACGTACACTGCATTTTATGTCAACTATTTCCTCCATTAACTCACAAAAGAAACAAACTGATCTCTCGGTAATCGCCATGGGACTGCTGTTATAATCTTTAAATTCTGAATACCACCCGTTTACCCTACACCTAACACATGATGCTTTCTGCGATGGCATCACCAGTGATGGGCAGTATCTAGATACATGTATCGCCGATACGTATTGATCGATAATTTTGTATCGGTATCACTTTAGCTACTTGACAAAAGTATCAATTTATCAGTATCGCTAAGGTCAATTTTCTTAAATGTATCGAAAAAAATCGATATATCGATACATTAATAAGAATTATTAATTATTTAAATAGATATTATAATATGACACTACTGAGTTATATTTATGAATATACATAAATAATAATAATAATAAATATTTATTTAATGATAGTACTACTCTACTGGTCATGTCACACAGTATGGCGCAATGTTTAAACACGTTTGTACTTGTGTTATTGAGATTAATTAACCATAATATAGAAACATTGTTAGCTGTAGAGAATAAGCTAGAGCATTTGAATTCAGAGGCATTGCGTCATTGTCAGCCACTTCTCAATGCAGTCACAGTAGGGTTCACTAAGCAGTTTGAAAAGTTTCTGTGCCTTGATGCGTTGCATGAGTGTAAAGCAGCAATACTGGCATCGTCTTATCCTCTGTTCAAGTTAAAGTGGATGACAATAAAAGGCAAATTTAATACTAACATTGTCAAAAAGAGGGTTCAAGAAATGTTGGTTAATGCTATTAAGAGCCTCAGCGAGCAGACCCCCCAGCAACAACTAAGTGATGCTGCATCTGACGGAAGTGCAGATGATTTCTTCTGTTATGAGTCTGCTTCCACTAATGTCTCTGCAACCCAAGATTCCACTGAGATGGAAGTTTTACAGTATCTGGGTGACGGAAGTCATTCTCTCCAATCTCTGAGGCAGTACCAGGAATTCTACGGGTCTTCCTGAAGTATAACACACCACTACCATCCTCTGCTCCTGTAGAATGGTTGTTTAGTTTGGCTGGTCACATTCACGCTCCAAAAAGGAATAGACTGTCTGACCAGATGTTTAGCCAGCTGGTATTTTTGAAGGGTAATAGTAATTACTTTTAAAATTATTAGTGTAATATTTTCAGTCATTCATGTATCCTACAAAATTAAAACATACTTTCATTAAATAAAGCAATTGTTTTTATTTACATCTATAAAACCCATTAAAATGTTGATTTTACTTACAGTGCGTACAAATTACTAGTATAAACAATAATATCTAATACCTACATATTAAATGAATAATTATAAAAATGTACCGGTGATACATGTATTGGTGATGCATGTATCGGTATCGCTTAAGACATCTAGAAAGTATCGGCGTATCGGTATCACCTAAGACGTTCTTCATGTATCGATGTATCGGTATCGCTTTAGTGATTTTCATGTATCGATGCCCATCACTGGGCTTCATGCAGTTAAAAATTAGTTTATAACCATCACAAGTTTAAGTTAAATTAAGCCAGCACGCTATGGAAACTTCTAAATCACTAAAAACCACTAATATTCAATTACTTAACTATAACAATGTGAATATAAACGCAAGTATAGAAAATTCAAAACTTTCCAAAAGTAAAATTCTTAGCAATATGCAAAAGTAGATGCAGTATCAGAGAGCTCAGGAAATGCATCCATTCAGTACAGAGTCTGGCTGAGAGTGAGTGCAGAGTCTGGCTGATGAGTGAGTACATCTTTGTAAAGGATGAGGCTGGGCCACAACCTAGCCCATCTTCCCAGGAGTAGCTACTGTCTCATCTTCCACCACTGCCAGGAAGGAGGAGTAGGTGCGCAGTAGGAGCAAGGCAGTGGTGGTAAACCACACAGCAAGCTCTGAAAAAATTAACTGGCGGGTGTTATTAAATTTAATTTAATTTATTATTGATGTTAACAAAGTTTTCATTTGAAATGTACAAAGTTAAGCATTGTCACCTATATTGATTCCAGCTCAGCCATTTTTGTTTTATTATTGTTGCACTGGAGCCATTTGCTTGCTGCTTAATGTTAATTTTCATACAGAGATGGTGGAAAATTAAATGTGTATTCCTAAGTAACTGCAACTTTTTTCTAATGTTTAAGACCTATTTTGACACATTTCATCATTATTTAGTCATTCTGTAAGAAAATAATGGTATTTAAAGGCCTTTATTTATCATTTTGACTGATTTTGCTGTTAAGCAAGAACCCATCTCCATAAGCACCATATTATAATGACCTCTATTAATGGATTTTTTGCTTAGTGGACAAGCCTCAAGAATGTATCTTCTCCATTAAAAGAGGTATGATAATATAAGTAAAGGTAAAACTATTAACTCTGTTTGCATATATTTTGTCACTTAGTTTTATATTTCGCTTACTGATTGCTTATTATATTTAGTCATAGAGTAACCTTGTGTAGCATCATGGTTTGGTCAGTGATAGACGTACATACTTCTGGTTCATAATAATATGCAAGCTTGCGAAGCATCATGGATTGCCTATGGAGCATCAATGATTTCCGAATGACCACTGAAAATTCCATGCAACATCAGAATATGAGGATTGAGTTTCAGCATCATGATCTGACTCTGTCCAGGCACCAGCTAACTTTCTGCTGGTTTGTGGTGAACATCTTGCTCTATTTTGCTCTCAGCAAGAATTACTTTCATTTGATCCTTCTAGTTGAAGAG
Source organism: Bathynomus jamesi (assembly GCA_023014485.1). NCBI lineage: Eukaryota > Metazoa > Arthropoda > Malacostraca > Isopoda > Cirolanidae > Bathynomus > Bathynomus jamesi. The sequence continues at coordinate 685,727 of JAJOZX010000397.1, read as the reverse complement.
CTTATCATCGTGGGAAAAATTAAGAATAAAGTTGAATACAGGAACAACAAAGTCAAGAATGAGGTATTGGAGGAATTGATACCCATGAGTATCAAGAAAGATATATCCAAGGACATTAGGACTCCTCTGAACATTGTGGTTCAAGTAATTGAAGAATACAGTCAACATGGCAGCTGCAAAGACCTAACCTTGCTTTACCTGTATAAAGTGTTAGGCAGTTATACCAAGGTTTATTATAGATCCAGTGAGCAAAAACTCACTGATTTTTTTCAGCCTTTGGAGGTCTGAATACTATATTATTGTATTACACTTGGACCCTGCTAAATCAACATTCAAGTATTTTGGCTATTGTGATAATTTGGCTATTTTTCTGCATGTCAAAATATCAGGCAAATTTTGGAAGATTTGGTGAAAATAGCTGAATTACACAGCAGTCATCATGTGGTACATCTGAATTGCACACACGATCAAACCTGCACTCCAGGCACCTGTCTGCCATTTGTATTTTGTGCTGAAAAATATTTTAGCTACCTTTTAGCATATGTAATGCATTCATATATAAGCATTTATTTACTAAAAATTATCTTTAAGCATCTAGTCTAGAGATGCTGTGATCAGGCTTCCTCAAGACAAGATGTGTGAACCCTTGCTTAACAAAATATCCCTGTTATTTCTCCAAGCTTCAGAAATTTGTTGGTATTTTCTTCTTAATTGAATTACTCACTGAAATTGCTGGGAAAACCTCTATATTTTGACAATGTTGAAATATCTAACAAATTTCAGAACTTTGCCATAATTTGAACCCTTTGGGTATTTTGACAAGGGTAGAGCCTAAATGTGTCAAATTAGTGAGGTCTGAGTGTATTGTAGGGTTTTGCCGATTCTAATTTCTTTCTTTTTTATTTTAAAATTATTTATTTTTTTTTTTCATCCATTCAGCTTTTGCAGCCTCTAGTTAAGAGTGTTAAGTCAATCTAGTCAAACATAGGCAGATACTGTAATTGATGAAAAAGTGCTCAAATCATTATAATAGGGCAGTTTGCTAGAAACAGCTAGAAACATGAGGGGACTCTTGAGAGGTTTTTTTAACGTTCATTTATTTCAAATTGTTCTGTCCAAAATAGACAAAATTAAAATCTCGGTGAGTGAAGGTTTTGAGCATAAGACTGTATGTTTAATCTGACAGTACTTAGCTAACTATAAGCCAATGAATGTTTTTGTGGTCTTGATATTTTTAACATTTTTTGTTTCTTTGTGTGTAATTTCAAATTTTCCATGTAATAACATTTTTATGGTCTTAAAATACTTAGTCCATAAATACAAATCTGTGTTGTAATAGTAGCTACATGTTATAGCAGGGCCGACTGTACTGTGCTTATTATTCCTGTTCATTCTTGTTAATCCTGAAGTCCTTTCTCTTCCTTTTCTGCCTGAACACCTTTTTCTTGCACCTACTCCTCAGCATTCCAGCATATAATATTTGCTTTCCATTGCTTGAATGCAATGTGGTGGTCCTGCTTTTCCTGCTTGAGGATTTTGTGAATGGTCCTTGCTCACTTGATGTCCAGTGCACTACTTGGGAAAAGATCCTTAAGTACAGCTTCATCTCCTGCCTTCCAGTTTACTAACTTTGTATGTACTTTGTGGCTAGCCAGTAGAACTGGATTCCTACCAGAGGTGGGGAGTTGGGAGTCGGGGCTTTTTTGAAGAGTTGGGAGTCGGGAGTCGGTAAAAACGACCGACTCCCGACTCTTTGATTCAATTTCTATATGCCAACAATTTACCAGAATACTACTCTGCCTGAAATAAATATCTTCCTGAACTAATTCTAGATTCACATTTCCACATTTGATTTATTGTTCTGGTAAATCTTAGCAAATGAATTTCATATTTCTATTTTAGGATACTAGGTACTAGGGTTTCTTTACCGGGATCCCGGGATCCCGGTAGATTTTTAGCTAATTTAAATTTCCTGGGAAATTCTCCGTGTCCCGGGAAATCCCGGGATATTGCAATCACTCTTTCTGAAGAAATTCAAACTGAAGATGATGAACATAATGACAACATAGATGAAGATGGAGAAGATTTCAATCATAGTATTGATTTTGAAAGTGTTTTGTGTGAGCGCTTTGATGAGGATCCGTTCGAGATAGATATTTCATTTGGATCGCACGACACTGTAGGTAAAGAAATCAACGTGTCTCAAATCATCAATAAAGTCAGAAAAATAGCAAAAAATTTCGCAAATCACCTTTAAAGAATAACATCTTACAAGGATATGTTCAACAGGAACAAGGAAAAAGTTTGCATCTATTGCTGGATTCCAAAACCAGATGGAATAGTCTTTTAGCCATGCTGGAGCGATTTATCAAAATAAGGTCATCCGTATCGAAAGCTCTCATCGACTGCAATAAAGATATGGACAATTTTGACCTTGACAAACAAGAAGTTGCTGTAATTCGTGACATTGTGGCATCGCTGGAGCCATTAAAAGTTGGAGCAGAAAAGCTGGGCAACAGAGAATCGACTTTACTTTCATCAGAAGGTGTTTTTTTCTTTCATTTTGAATGAACTAAATCAACTAAACACACCTTTTTCAAAAAAACTAAAGGAGTCGTTCATTCGACGCATAACAGAGAGAAGAAATGAGAACTTGACTGGCCTCATACAATACCTCAATAGTGGAAAGAATTATAAAAAGGTCGCAACTTTCGCAAGTGACAGAAGTTTGCCAGCCTTACCAACCAAGTCTATGTTAATTTCATCAGCAAAGCAGATGTTAGATCGCCTTTTTGGAGTACCTGCTGATTCTACCTCTAGTGAGACAGATGAAGATAATGATGTGCAAGAATCAGCTGTCCCTCAGTCATCTTCGATGACTCTAGCTGAAAGGCTTGATGCAGCTATTAAAGCAGCCGAGGTAGAGAAATCAAGAACACTAGACAGCAAAGCAAGCGCTGCAAAGCACCTTAAAAAGGAACTAGAGATCTTCGAGGCTACGGGCGAAAAAACGCAGGACATCTCTCTTCTCTTGAATGCATTAAAGACGATTCCACCCACGTCAATAGAATCGGAAAGGGCATTCTCAGCAGCAGGACTTTTCGTGACTAAAATGAGAACAAGATTGAGTGATCGAAGTATTGACCATCTTTGTTTTTTGAAATCGTACTATAAAAATTCACAGTGATAATTTTTTTGGTTGAATTCATTGAAGTTCTTTGCAATTTGAAGGTAATTTTTATTTTTTCTTTAAATTTTCTAAGCAATTCAAAGGCAATTTTTTTTTCGTTGTATTCATTAAGTTTTCAATGAAACGGAGCAATTTTTTTATTTGTGAAAATTTTCTTATAATTCAAAAGTATTTTTTTTAATACATATTTTTCACAGCAATATTATTTTATTTTGCCCATCATGGAGATTGCAGAACTTATTAAATGACTATAAAAAAAAAATAAAATAATTATACCCCCTCTTTTCTAGGTTAATTTATTTTATAATATATTTTAAATATAATTAATTATATCCCGGGATTTCCCGGGATCCCGGGAAGGGAATCATTTTTATCCCGGAATCCCGGGATAAGCAAAAGGCCGGGAAATGAGAAACCCTACTAGGTACCATATAAAAATTAGCAATATATTAATTATTAATTTAATTAGCCCCTATTAGTAATGAGTCGTGGGCCTAGTAGAAAATCAGCAGTCTTTCAATATTTTAAGCTAAATGAGGATGAAAGTATTTTTATTTGTCAAGTAGAAAAGGATGGTAAAGAGTGTAATGCAAAAATTAGTGCTTACACTGGGAAACATGCTAATGCTCCAAATAGAGCCTCAAACTTGAAACACCATCTACGAAACAAACATCCCAATATTTATAAGGTTGTAGATCAGCATGCTAAGGAAAGAGTCGGAGTCAGTTTTTAAAAATACCGACTCAGGAGTCGGGAGTCAGTTTTTGGCCGACTCCCCATCCCTGATTCCTACCATAGGAAGAACTGTTTCCAGAGTTAAATTCAGGTGGGTTCTCTAGTTTCCCCACAATAGTATGATGATAAACTATATTTTAGTGCTCTTGTGTGCTTAATACATATTTAATTTAGTGGACTTTGGTGTTGATTATTATGATTAACTTGGTGTCTGATGAGGGATGGATTAAGGGTGCCTTGGGGCCCCTTTACTCCTTCCCATCCCATTTAGATATCAGTGAGCTGAGTTCCAGTGCACTTTGCTGAGTATGCATCAGGTCAGGTCAACATCTCAGGGTATGTTATCACTGATTTAATATTTTGTTTAAACAAATTGATACCTTGAGAAAACCCTGTTTAAACAAAATGACTGCTTTATTGAAAAAAATCATTATATTCTGAAACTAACTGAACAGTGATGACAATTTAGAACAAGATAGCACAAGTTATTTGGAAGACTGTTATTTGTCATATGTATTCCATTCCATGACTACACATATAGCATTGCATCAGTTGGTCTTTATATAGTTTTTTGTTGGCTATATTCATTGATTTTTGAAAGGTTAAGTCCTTGCAGTATGTCACTCTTAATGCTCATGATTGAAAGACTATTAAATTGATCTTGTCCCATTCAGTTCTTGACCTCATCCTTGATGCATTATTGTTATACATTATATATACAGTGGACCCCTGCTATTCAAGGATCTCAATAACTGAGGTTTAGCACAATTGAGATTTTCCATAAAGAACCATTCATCCACTAACTGAGATTTGCCCTGCTGATCGAGATACTGACCAACATCACATGTTTGTTCTAGAATACCCACAAGCGATGGAAAATCATGATCATGATCATGGAAAGAGATCCCATCCATGGCAGAACTAGACACAACATACAGCACCATCAGTTTGGCACTCCTCCCATACCAAACTCAACTCCAAGAAATGACGAAGCCCAAGCAGACACTGATTGATAGTTTTCAAACTGAAGAGGACTACTTCTGTAGAACATGTTGAACCAAAACCATGAACTTCAGGGACCTCTTCAAGCTCTCAAAAACATGACCAATTGCCTGAACTATCAGATGCCTTTATGGGAGGAGACTCTCCTTCCAAACAATAAAACACCACCACCATCTTTCCAGTCTTTCCAGCAAGCCCAGTCAAATTGTTGTTCTGGTGAATGTTAATTTTTGAGTGTATGCTAATTAAATTTAATTAATACAGTACTGTATTCATAATTTAATTCTTTATTTTCAGAAAATAACACACAATAATAATGTACTTAAATACTATTTAATATAAATTAAAAATACTGTAGGGCCTTAAAAGGTAGATTTTGTGGTGATAAGGGTCAGTTTTTAGTTTTCTGGAACCAGTTAGCCTTATAACATGTAAATTATGGTCCCATTAACTGAGGTTCCACTATCTGAGATGTTTTTTGGAATCAATTAATCTCAGATAGTGGGGGGTCCACTGTATGTATATATATATTTGTACATAATTAGTGCAGTAGCTACAGCTTTGCACTCTCTTCCAGGCTGTGTCTGAGCCATTGCAGCTTCACCTCACCCTTGCTATAACACTTATGTAAATACTATTTACCTTACCCTCAATCAGGCCCCTGCATGGGCTCTGTCTTAACACGCTGGACTACTACTCAAGTGTTTTGTGTCAAAACTCTATCCTACCCTCGGGTCACTTCTTACATGAAACATGTCAAGTTGATCTGTGCCTCATCATAGCTGACACACTACATGTGTCAAGACAACAATACTTGCAGAAATTTTGCATTTACTCTTGTCCAGATCAACTTGATGTATTTCGTGTAAGAAGTGACCCAAGGGTAGGATAGTGTTTTGATATGAAACGCTTAAGTTGTAGTCGAGGGTGTTAATCTGTCAATGTTCTGATATGACTGGGATTTATAGCAGTGTTGGGGTAGTCTACCACTCCATGACTATGATGCTCTACAAGGTTACTGTATAACTCTTGTTCAAGTAAATACCAATTGGTTTTGTTGTGGAATGAGGAAATTCAGCTTAAATTACTTATTCCAGAGTCAAACTGTGTCCTGTATCTCTTCAATCCTTCATTTGGAACAAAAAATAAAATGGGGATTAATGGACACTTATTTAACTTTATCAATGCAGCTTCTAGCATGTTTTAATAAGGAAAAGTTGGTGAAATGATGTAAAACTAAATTCTTTGGAAGCTTTAAAACAGATATTTAAATGAGTATTTTTTTTTTGTACAGGAACTGTTTGTTGAATCTATAATTGTATGTGATGGGAATAACTTCCTTGTTCATAGGCTGTAGTGACTACATTAAAAAAAATCTTTGAAAAGGCACCATGTCACCATCCATTTGTCATTATGACTGAGACTGATCCTAGAGACTTAGAAGCTGTTTTGAACTATATCTATGAAGGAAAAGTTAGTATTCCAAAGAATAGATTGTCATCCCAATTGAAAGTAGCCGAAGATGTTAAAATAAAAGGACTAGAAGTTTCTAATAATTCACTGTTACATTGTGTGAATAGAGAATTTCCACTCCAAAAGCATTGAGAGTTTTTATCTAGAGTAAATTTACTTGAAGGGAAAGAATTGATTAATAATAAAGAATTTTCAGTGCAGAAACATACAACAGTTACAACTAATATAGAATTATCACATTTTGGAAATGCAGAATCATCACCCATTACACTACTGCCATCATGTGTTGAATCTCAACAATCTACAATAGTTTCTCAGATGGAGTCATCACAGCACATAAAATTAGTTACTGATAAAGAATTACAACAATCTGGGACACTGTATATTGATGCACAATCTAAGGAAATTTTTGATGTAGAATCGGTGCAAGATGCAAAGTTTTCTTCAGATTTAGTATCAGAAAAGTTTGGAAACGTCACCAGTTCAGAAGATATGAACTTGATACAGTCTCTGACAGTTTCTGATGTAGATGTAGAATCACTAAAATATGAAGAGGAATTTCCCAATTTTGAGTCATTACCTGAATCAGTAATTCAAATTGATAATAGTTGGTCATTAAATAAGAATTCTGTTCTGGATAAAAAGTGTGAAATCAATGAAAATAAATTTATAGACATATCACATACTGAGAAAAATTTAGCAGTAAAGGGAAATGAATTTACCATAAATAAATCAGTTGAGAATAAAGTTTATGAAACATCACACACTACTGTATGTAGGAAAGAGATAAGAATTCTTCTTAGAAGGTTATCAGCAAGTGAAATATCTCGGCTGTCATTCAGCCACAAAAGGAAAGGAAGTATTTTAAAATGTGATCTACCATTAAAGAGGAGAAGGTCAAAAGAAAAGAAACAACAAAAAGAAGTAAATGAAGTAGAAGCCAAGTTTGACAAAAAGGAAGTTGTTGATGAAAAGGGGGGAAAGGTATCCACAAAATCTGTTTACTCTTTTACAAGAGAATTGAGTGATTCCAATATGAATAATGTTGGAACTTCATCTAAGCAGTCAATGGAACAGTGTAAAGAGATTGTAAGTAACTGGTAGTTTTAATTGCTTTGTTCTCATTAGAAATGGGCATAGGCTATAATATTTGGACTATAGGGAATAAAGGCACAATATGAAGTGGATTTATTTGAAGCATAGGGTCTTCATCAGATCTTCATTAGGTGAGGGGGAGTGGAAGTGAGGAAGGGGGTGAGATAAGGGATTAAGGAAAACCAGAAATATAAAATGAATGCAAGGTGTAATTTTACATATATATATATGGAATGAATTTCGCAATTAAACACGTGAAATGAATGAATGATGCAAACCCACAAGGAAAAAGAAAAATGATTCCAAGGCCTTTCATGTGTTCAGAAGTACACCTCATCAGGGAAAGAAGGGAGAAGGTGAGATGACAAAAATATATACTGGTATACATATGTACAGTGGGACAAAAATAAGAAGATTAGCACATGATTAACAAGAGTTGATTAAAGGGAAAAGGTATTTTAACAGTATATTGTCAATTTTATACATTCTTGCACTGTTGTGAAATTATTTTTAAAATGGATAAATGCACATTCTAGAATATTCCTTTCAATTATATCTATGTTTTTACGGAGTGCTTTAGAACTATCCCACTTGATACTATGATTACATCTCTACATATGGTTAAATAATGCATTAGAATTATTTGCTGTTTACACACATTTATGATGTTTTACCCTAATGCCTAATGTTTTACCCATTTGGCCTATATATACTGAGTTACATTGTGTACATCTGATTGAATTGATTGAATACACAGAACCAACTGCATTACCCATTCTGACTCTATCCCTGTCTTCACTGATGGCTCTTGCTTGCTATTTGAAGTGTGTTGTGCAGCCTCCTTCCCATCAGTGGTTCAGTTGCTATCCCTTCCCCCATTGGCTTCCATTTTTATGGCAGAACTCTCTGCTATTTCTTAGCTCTTTGAGGGATATAATGTGATGATGGGGTGATGTCTTTGAAAATACAGTATATTGTAATGAATTAATTTTGTATTGTGGCTTCTATTCCCTTAATTCACTTAAACATGATTAATAATATTGACTAAACACTTGAACTAAAATAAAGAAAAACTTAGAATCATCATGTTGTACGTAAAATATGTTTTTGAATAAGGTATTATATTTGCAGTAAAGGCATATATTTGTATTAGTACAGTTTCTCTTAGTTGATAATTTAATATTACTTATAGTTGTGTGCGGGTCTCTCTTTCTAACCAATTTGTGAATTTTGCATTAATGATGTTTTTCTCTTGAAGGGAAATGTGGTAAAAATTGACATGAAGGAATTTATTGAAGATCCAAGTGAATTTTCATATCCAAATCATTCAGCTTCAGCTTCTGAAAGTGGAAATAGCAGTTTGTCCAAAGAAGAAAGTGAATATTCATTCCCTTCAACTTCGTCACACTTCTCCAATGAGGTAAAAACTTGCATTCTCTCATAATAAATATAGGTTATGTATGTGTTAAATGAAAAAATGCAGAAGTGAGTTTGCTCATTGTACTATACTTGTCCCTGAGGCATTCATTTTCATAGGGTTCTGCAACAAAAATAAAAACTGTTAATTCAACAAAATAGATAGGGACTTTATAAACACCCTGTACTGTAATTACAAATGCAAACAACTTTAAAAAGAAAGAAGACTATTAATGTCAATTACATATTCAGCTTTATTTGTCCTGAGTTTTCTTGCAAGATCTATGCCTTTTAGTCTCAAATGTACGCACTGTTCCTTTTCTTTTATGTGATAATTCTAGAGTATCCTGTTTCAACATCCAGCAGTAATCAGCCATCATGCTGATATTCCACCTTCCCTGATATCTCTTTTCCATTTCTTTGATGTCTTGGTGAAACCATTCTTCTTCTTCTTCACTGAAATGTAATTTTAAACTTATTACAACCCAACTCTTTGAACTTATTTAGCATGTTGTTCACAATGTTGTTGTAATTTGGGTCCTTGTTCCCCAAAAATTTGCTGATAACATCCTTAAAAGCAATCCATGCTTCTTTTTCAAGATTGTTCATTGTTCTTTCAAAGTGTTCATCCAAAGTCAGTTTTCTAATCTGGGGACCAACAAAAATTCCTTCTTTCAATTTTGGTTCTGAAAGAGTTGGGAATTTACCACACAGATACTTAAAACAATCTCCAGGTGTTTGAAGACTTCTTTCAGGCCTTTGATGGTGAGGGATCCTCTTACAGGGCTCTCAGGGACTTGTGGTTCTGTTGCACATTATCACATTTGGGTATTTTGGTATGCATTTGTACCAGTGAAAGCCATTCAGATCCATGGGGAATAGTGTTAATTAGGTTAATTTGTGCGAGTGAAAATTTGTATAGGGGGTCCTCATTATCCAAGGATAATGGGGACCAAGAAATCACCACTAATTGAATCCACTTAAAGCTGGGACCTAAAACCCATAAGAAATAGCTACTGAGAATAAGGTTTAATTGGGACCTTAACACAAAAAATGACACTGAAAATTATGGTAAAACATTTGTAAAATACACTTTTTAAGCCCTAAAATACACTTTTAAACCACTAGCAGTATGCTTTGAAGTCATGACTGCAACAATAGTGCAAAAAATCAACAAAATCAGAATGAAAATACCAGAAAACCATGGATGTGTTCAGCACTGGCAATGGTTAGTGAGAGACTGAGTGTGTGCAGCATTGGGGTTGGGGGTGGAGCGTGTTGGTGGTGGAGTGTTAGAGGTAGGGGAAAGCAAGCAAGACAGCAAGTCTGAGGGAAATTTAAATGGTTTGACATTGTGCTTCTGCATTCCACGTACATTATCCACAGAAACCTCTTTTAAAAGTGTGGGGAATTTATCCATATGGTTTTACAATCATTTGGCTTCGCAAATGCGGGGACTAGGATAATGAGGACCCCCTGTGTATAGCGAGGACTGACTATTTAAAACTGACAATTGACTTTATGTAAATTACAGAAAGTTATTTGATAATGATACATAGCAAGTTACAAGTAGAAATGGATATAAATTGAAAGTCAAAAGTTAAGAGTAATGCTGTGAAGCAATTCTTTTGGTATAAATTTAAACTCCTTAAAATTTCATGCATTAGACATTTGAGATCACTCTTTTCAATTGTCTAAAAAATTGGGATAATTTAAACACTTCGCTTGACTTACTGAAATGTCTAACAGAATGTTTAATTACTGTGAAATTGTTTTAAAGCATTAGACATTTCAAAATTGACAAAACTGGAACAATGTAATGTCCAGTGAAATGTCTACTATTTAGAGTGTACAGTATACATAACATGAATGAGGTAGTTGAAATGAAACCAGAGGATCATCATATCACATTTTTGCTATGAAGTAGATAATTACAAAACTAAGTGATTGGATGCTGAGTGTGTATGAGTTATGAAGTTGGAGGAAATGTGGTTAAGTAAATAGATTCACTTTGTGACCAGTGCTAAGGCTAGATGTTGTCCATATGAAGTTGTTAAATGCAGTGAGCATTTTTATTTGAATATTATTTTTGTGTATGATATTTAAAGGTGACCTAAGTAACTGATTCAGCATTAATGTTGGAGTAAACAGGGTTGTGAGATGTTGCCATGCTATTTAACATTTATATGGAAAGGGTAATGGCTTCATGAAAGCAAGAATGCTAGAGAGAGGAGTTTAGAAGAAAATGAGTAGCAGTTGTTGCAGCATATACAGTATATGTTAATAATCATCGAAGTGAATCAGAGAATAAATTTAGGAATTTTAAATTTGAATAGCCTTTATTGATAAAATCAATACAAATTGTTTTAATACAAATAATTGTGAAATTGGACTGTTAATTTATTTAATTTGGCCCCTAAGCTTCAGGCTTTACTGGGCTCTAAATTAAAAATAAAAATTATTTTATTAACCCTTTAAGGACTGAAGGTACAAATTGCTAACATTTCAAATACAAGCTTTCATAACTTAACCCTACAAAAAATTTGGGGCTTAAAGGGTTAATATATTAACCCTAAGTTATTATTATCAATATAAAACTCATCATTGAAGGTATGACACTAATACTATACAGAGAAATAAATATTAGGTATGAGAGATGAAAATGAGTAAGGTTCTTATTATTCTAGATTCTTGTAAGTATCTTGTTATTAATCTAGATTTCAGCTTTGGTTTTAAATGAATTTACATTCACAATATATTGTATATCAGTATTTAAATTATTCCATAGTTTCAGTCCAATGAAATGGGTAATTTTTGAGATGAAGACAATCTAAATTGAGGAATAACAGGCTTTGATCTATTTATTTCCGTCTAATATGAGTGGATTTCTTTGAGTTACAGAATATCTTTACCCATTGTAAGTTAGTGTGTTCTTACACTTGTAAATAAAAAATAAAATGTGCCAGTTTGATTCCATCTTTGAGCTTTAGTAGTTTTAGCTCTTTAAATAATGCACTACAATGGTCATGGAACTCATCATCAGATGATAACCCTATTGCTTGTTGTTTGATAACAAAGCTACTGTTATTTAAAGCATTGTTAGTGGGGTGTCCCCAAACAAGGGTGCAATACATCATATAAGGAAGAAAAAGAGTATAATACAGTTAATAAAGCCTGTTTAGGGACTACATTTCTAAGTTTAAACATAGTAATGGTCCTTGAAGTCTTTTTTGAGATGTAATTTATATGATTGTTCCATTGCAAATTCTTGTCTTGCATTACACCAAGAAATTTTGTTACAGTACACTCCTTTACAGCTTAATAAAGGTATGTTTATGCTAACATTGGTGTATGTGTTTGAAATGCTTGTTTGGTATGATAGCAGTTAATATAAATAATTTGAGTGGTGTGATTGATCTAAAATGGAAATGGGGACATTGAGCAAAGGTGTAGAGTGAAAAGTCATTGGATGTGTGAATGGAGAAATATATGCTGGCAATGTTTTGGCCATCTGGAAACTTGGGTAAGGATATAACGATAAAAAGGTGTAGAGTAGTTAGGATATAATCAATAACTTTGTGAATACATGTAAAATTGATATAAAGAGAAATGGGAGCAGTTTCAGAAGTGTAAATACAGATCATGACCTCACTGTACCCTAAGATACAATCCTAACATTTTTCCATAAGGTAACACTGGATTCCTTATTTTGGGATAGTAGTAGCTAGCACTTCTTCTTTTGAAGTATAATTTTTTATTTAAAAAATTAAGATTTATTTTTTATTTAAGATTTCCTTTTCAATGTAAGAAGTAGAAACTTTGTTGCACGTTGTTTTTTCTTTTTTTAATGTGTGTGAAAGAGGCCAAGGACCAATACCTTAAGAAATAACACCCCCCTCTCTAAATACAGAAAGATGAAGAAAATCAAGGTTGAAAAATTTTGATATGCCTGGACACTGCTTTTGAGAGATTAGAGGTCATAGACAAGGGGAAAGATGAATTTGGGAAATGTTAGAGAGTTGACCAGTTAAGTAGATGAGAGATTGAAAATACCAATTAACCTTGTATTGGAGAGTTGGACAGAAAAGGAATGAGACTGTGTTGAGTTCAGAAGAGGATTGTCTGTTAAAATAGCAATACAGTAGAAGTCCAAAAATCCAAATGGCTCGGGGATTAGGGCAGTTTGGATTTCCGGAAAATTCGGATTCTCGGGTGGTAACCTTAAAATTCACGTTACAAAGGGAATAAATAAAAAAAGAACATGTAAATATTGCTAATGTAATACGTAAATAAAACAGAAATGCTTATTATGGACATTCAGTAATATAATTAGCAAACATTGCGTCCGTACATATTTTAAACAAACAAACAAACAAAAAAATCGTAAACATCCATTACACACACGTAAACACAAACATTTTCATTCACTCAATTCGATCGCATCGTCCGCATCTGACAATCTGTTTGTCGATGGACCACTTTTATCTGCAGACGCATCTACTGGTTTTACTGGTTTAATTACTGTACTATGGCTTAGTACATAAATGTAAAATGTTTACGAATAAATGGATGAATATTTATACGTATACTGTAGCAACTTGTTCACAGTGTGGATGTGCAGCAGAGACTGGCACGAAAGTGTTCGTGCCATGCATTCGTTCGCATGCACGAACGAACGTGCGCATGCACATCAGCGTCGCTAAATTTAAATTTTGACTGAGTTTTAAAATGTTCAGATTCTCGGGCGGTTCGAATTCTTGAGGTTCGGATTTTTGGACTTTTACTGTAGTGAAGAGAGAAGAGGGATTGAAGACGGTAAGAGGTGGGGAATTGAGGAGATGAAAAGCCTTTGATTCCACCTAGTGAAGTAGAACTGTGTTGGTTGAGCCACCCCACACATGAGAAATGTACTCCAAAGAGGGGTGAACAAGTTTGCACCTTTGGAATGAAATTGAGAACAGAGAAAGTAGGAGGGTACAGAAAAAGGGATGCTATCAGTCATCCCATATACAGGAATACCTCAGATAAGATGGTTTCAAACAGGATGGATTTCGCGATAGGACGGATTGAATATTATAATATAAAATTAATTATTTAATGTAATATTTAAGATATTTATAAAAGGAATGTCAGTGCGACGATATATTAAGTTTCAAACAACCCGCACGGTCTATTCTACGGTATTTGTATCAGTACGAGTCGGTATTGTACCGACCACAGTGAAGTGCAGACGTGTCAATATTTTCACTGCATAAATACAAAAGGAAAACTCCGAGTGTCAACGAGTCTAATAAACGCGAATGGCTAACATTAGAAGAGAAGCTCTATTATAAAGAGTCATGAAGATAGTGCTTCATTTGCAAAAATCAGTCGTGAGAAAGGAATGAATGAATCGTCGGTACGCAAAATTGTTAAGAAAAAAGAGCAACTTAAAGAGCATGGCATCGCTACCGCAGATTATATGGCAAAATCATTAACAAGAGCCAGAAACTCTATAATGATTAATATGGAACGGCTCTTATCAATATGGATTGAAGACTGTAAACAGAATAAAATTCCATTAAGTCAGAGAAATTCAAACAAAAGCTGTCTTTATAATGACTTGAAAGAAGTTGGAGAAACAGAGAATGAAATTGAAGGGGAGACTTCTGAAGTCTTTTCAGCTAGTCGTGGTTGGTTTTTCCGATACAAAAATCGCACAGGCCTTCACAGTGTACGCATTATAGGTGAAAGTGCTAGTGCAGATACAGAAGCTGCCATGAAATTTCCTCAAGAATTTATAGAAGAAAATGGCTACACAGACGATCAAATATTTAATGCAGACAAAACTGGTTTGTTTTGGAAGAAACTGCCATCGAGATCTTTTATAGCCGAGAAAGAAAAATCATTTGCTGGCTACAAAGTGTCAAAAGACTGACTAACACTTTTGTTAGGAGGCAATGCGTCTGGGAACTTTAAATTAAAGCCAATGCTTGTATACCGGGCAGAAAATCCAAGGGCCCTAAAGGGTTATTCAAAGAGCACCCTACCAGTTTTGTGGTGTGCAAACAAGAAGGCATGGGTAACCAAAAGTTTGTTTGAAGATTGGTACACAAATTATTTTTGTCCAGCAGTTGAGCGCTATTGCAATGAAAATGAAATTGAATTTAAGATTTTGTTGGTGTTAGACAATGCACCAGGTCATCCCACTGACTTTCAGATTTGAATGAAAATGTAAAAATATATTTTCTACCTCCAAACACTACATCATTACTCCAACCAATGGATCAAGGCGTCATCGCTACTTTCAAGGCTTACTATTTGAGGCGCACTTTTTCACAAGCCATAAAAGCCACCACAGGTGAAAATGCACCATCTTTGACAAGTTTTTTGAAAAATTATAACATCAGAAATGTTATAGAAAACATCAATCAAGCGTGGCTTGAAGTCACTGCGAGTAATATGCGAGCAGTGTGGAAAAATATTCTACCACATTGTGCAACTGATTTTCGTGGTTTCGAAAATCACATTGCAGGAGTTGCAACTGACATTGTTAGCATTGGGAAGGATCTTGGATTCGAAAATGTTGATGCACCAAATGTTATCGAGTGCATTGAATCGCATTCGAAAGATCTAGACAATGAAACTCTAATCAATCTAGAACAACAACGAGTTTATGAAGAAGAAGAAGCGAAAGAGGAAGATGCAGAAGCAGAAGACATTCCTACAAAAGAATTTTCAACTGGTGATCTTGCAAAAATTCTGCAAACAGTCGACACTCTTGCTGATCAGATTATGGAAGGCGATCCAAACATTGAACGTAGCATTAGAGTTCAA
>JAJOZX010000397.1:595000-665000 GCA_023014485.1 Bathynomus jamesi | reverse complement strand
AATACAGTAATGAATAAAGAAGTACAACTAAGGGTTCCAATCATGCCATATGCAATGTGGATGCATAATCTAACAAAATTTAGGGATGAGGGTTCGATGCAAGACAACCATAATTAATTATAATAAATTCTATAATAAATGGAAAATGGAGATATGGGTAATATTGTGGTGGAAATGTTAAATGATCTAAACCGTTGATTGGCTTGCTTGTACTTTAAGGGAATGAAATTAAGGGACATTTGCTTCTCACAGTGAACCTTCAATGACACAAACATGGCTTTGACATAACCATAGAAATGGTAGGTTGCATGGTTGTGAAACTGCAAAAATAGAAACAACAAATAAAATTTTATCTAAACTCACGTTAGGTAATTTTGGTTCTTATGTAAAAATGAATATTTGATTATATAGGAATTATTCATTGTTCATTTTTACAGAACTTTGTCTTGCATTGCTCTGGTTATTATTTGGTGAAATAATTCATGTAATTTATTTACAATTTTTATTGCTTCATTTATTGTTTGATATTCATTTTGTATGTCTTTGGAGACTTGTACTGTTATATCAAGGCTAAATACATGTCAGTCATTTTTCAACTATTAAAGTGACTTCAGTCTTAACTATTGATCTTAATAAATTTAAATTTGAAAGTCAGAAAGTAAAATGGAAGTGGAAATGAAAGTTAATTTAACTTAATTCAGTTACTCAGAATTCAAAGTAAAAGTCAAAATTCAACTTTGACTTCATCAAAGTCTAGACAAAATTCAACTAAAAAAAATATCAGAATTTAAACTTTATTTCATTTTTCAAAGTAAAATTTTTTAGTCAGTTAAAATGCAGACAGAAATAAATTTCAAAATCAAGTTAAAAATTCAACCAGGTTATCCATTCAGACAAAATGTTGGTACTTTGGCATTTACTTTCTATTTATGAATTTGAATTTTGCTTTTGTGTTGGGAAGCTTTTCTCTAACAGAAATTAGTCTTGCATTTTAACGTGCAAGTAGAATAAAGTTCAGATTTGGGCAAAGTCAAGGTTGAAATTCAGAGTTAAAATTTTAATCTTAATTCGAACTTAAAAATTAATGTTGGAAGTAAAATTGAAAATAAATTTAAAAGCAAGTATTGTTGATTCAAGTAAAAATTCATTGCAGATCAATTAAAAAATTTATATTGAAATTCTCAATCATAATTCTGAGGGAAAAGTTAAAATTTAAAGTAAAAATAGTTAAAAGTTTCGACTTCAAATAACTGAGAGATTAATGTGATGTTTGCCTATCCCATGAAACTAGAATCTATAACAGATATATTTAGAATAGAGAAGTATTTTATAAGGGTCAGGTTGAAGTTGTAATTGAAACTAAATTACCTTTTTTTATGTTTACTTGATAAGCATATTAGTATGGTATATGAATAATTTCAATGTGCTGACATAAATTTTATGAAAAAGTTAAATGAGCTCATTATTGTTTTCCAGATCGGTAAGAATTCAGAAAGAATATCAAACATGCAGAAAGTGACTGTGGCTGACTTCATAAACAAAGAAGATATTAACAACACAGAGAGAAAGGAAGAGTATCGATGTTCATTTTGTTTTTATCAAACCAAAGTGTGTTGCAAATTTATAATTCATGCAAGGGTCCATACTGGTGAGAAGCCTTTTAAATGTGACACTTGTTCCTACAGTGCATCACAAACTTCACATCTTAAGGCACATTTACGAACTCATACTGGTGAAAAGCCTTTTAAATGTGGCACTTGTTCCTACAGTGCATCAGCTAGTTCTTTACTTAAGGCACATTTAAGAATTCACACTGGTGAAAAGCCTTTTAAATGTGACACTTGTTCCTACAGTGCATCACAAATTTCACGTCTTAAGGCACATTTAAGAATTCACACTGGTGAAAAGCCTTTTAAATGTGGCACTTGTTCCTACAGTGCATCACAAACTTCACAGCTTAAGGCACATTTACAAACTCACACTGGTGAAAAGCCTTTTAAATGTGACACTTGTTCCTACAGTGCATCACGAATTTCATACCTTAAGACACATTTAAGAATTCACACTGGTGAAAAGCCTTTTAAATGTGGCACTTGTTCCTACAGTGCATCACAAACTTCACAGCTTAAGGCACATTTACGAACTCACACTGGTGAAAAGCCTTTTCAATGTGGCACTTGTTCCTACAGTGCATCACGAATTTCAAGCCTTAAGGCACATTTAAGAAATCACACTGGTGAAAAGCCTTTTAAATGTGGCACTTGTTCCTACAGTGCATCAGTTAGTTCTTCACTTAAGGCACATTTAAGAATTCACACTGGTGAAAAGCCTTTTAAATGTGGCACTTGTTCCTACAGTGCATCAGTTAGTTCTTCACTTAAGGCACATTTAAGAATTCACACTGGTGAAAAGCCTTTTAAATGTGGCACTTGTTCCTACAGTGCATCAGATCATTCTGCACTTACAGCACATTTAAGAATTCACACTGGTGAAAAGCCTTTTAAATGTGGCACTTGTTCCTACAGTGCATCAGTTAGTTCTTCACTTAAGGCACATTTAAGAATTCACACTGGTGAAAAGCCTTTTAAATGTGACACTTGTTCCTACAGTGCATCACAAGCTTCACATCTTAAGGCACATTTACAAACTCACACTGGTGAAAAGCCTTTTAAATGTGACACTTGTTCCTACGGTGCATCAGATCTTTCTTCGCTTAGAGCACATTTAAGAATTCACACTGGTGAAAAGCCTTTTAAATGTGGCACTTGTTCCTACAGTGCATCACAAACTTCACATCTTAAGGTACATTTACAAACTCACACTAGAGAAAAACCTTTTAAATGTGATATTTGTTCTTACACTGCAGCACAGAAGTTTAGACTTCAACAGCATTTAAGAGTTCATACTGGAGAAAAACCTTTTAAATGTGGTCTTTGTTCTTACACTGCATCACAGAAAGGTACTCTTCAAAGGCATTTAAGAGTTCATACTGGAGAAAATCTCTGGGGATCGAGGATTTAAAGAATACTTCCCACATGGTCCCAGCATGTCGTAAAAGGCGACTAAAAATAAGGGACGGGTGCTGGGGAAACCCCTCCCACCTGTATGTAGCTTTCCACAAACAAGAATAGGATGTAATGTCTACTAAGGAAAGCTCACACAGTGGCAGGATGTCTCCCAGGATAAAAAGGTCCCATCAACCCACTTATGCACCAGGGTGGGTGAGGTGAGCAATGGTGCAACTTTTCTCAGTCCCAGAGAAGATTCTTCACCAAAGGGATCAATGCCAGGGATCCCACCAGGTCAAGGTATTGACCCTGGACCCCAGCTTTTCCATCAGACAATTGGCCCAACAAAAACATATGTCAGTATGACACAATAAATTGGACCATTGGAGAAAAGATAATTTTGCACTGCTCTGAATACTCATGATTTGAGAAATGGAGCAGGCAGAAGAACATAATCCTAGTGGAGCAAATCAGTGCTAGGCCAAGTTCAGACATAGTTGAAGTGTTTGGCTTCGGGTGGAAGCCCCACTTACAGCTATAAAAAGTACTAAAAAGAGTATAAACCAAGAAAGTGAAAAGCCTTTTAAATGTGGCACTTGTTCCTACAGTGCATCAGATCATTCTGCACTTAAGGCACATTTAAGAATTCACACTAGAGAAAAGAGGACCATTGGAGAAAAGAAAAGAATGTAATCCTAGTGGCAAATCAATGCTAAGCCAAGTTCAGATATAGTTGAAGTGTTTGGCTTCAGGTGGAAGCCCCACTTACAGCTATTAAAAATGCTAAAAGGAGTATAAACCAAAAAAGTGAAAAGAAACCTTAATATGGCATGGATAGACTATCAGAAGGCATTTGATAGTGTCCCACACTCGTGGATTTTGGAATGCCTAAACTGTACAAAATCCACCCTACCATTATTAGCACTTTAATGAACCAGATTACAAAATGGCTAACAAACATCAATCTTACCCATGAAAATGGGAAAATATCCATTCCCCATGTCAAGATTATGAGGGGTATATTCCAGGGGGACAGCTTATCACCCTTGCTATTCTGCCTCACCCTGGACCCCCTAGCAAACTACTTAGCAATAATAACAAGGGCTACAACCTCAGTCAAACTCGGTGAAGAAATCCTGACCATGTACTGAACAATCTACTGTTTATGGATGATTTGAAGCTGTATGCAGACTCTGACCAAAACCTGGAATGCCTATTAAGGATTGTCCATACTTTCTCTGGTGACATCAAAATGAAGTTTGGATTGGACAAATATGCTAAGTGTACATTTAGAGGGGGCAGGAAAATACAAACCCATAACATCAATTTAGGAAGAGAGAGACAGATTAAAGACTTGGAAGAGGATAGTTCCTACAAATACCTTAGAATAGAAGAAAGTGGAAATATAGAACACTGGCAAATGCAAGAGAAAATTAGTAGGGAGTATGTACGAAGACTAAAAAAAGATCTGCAAGACCCATCTTACATCAAAGAACAAAAGAACAGCTATAAATCAACTCGCCATCCCTGTTATTAATTATAGTTCTGCAATCAGAACTAAATAAACTAGATGTTAAGACCAGAAAAATACTCTCTAAATAGAACATACTGGAACCAGTGTCTTCCCAGATTGTACCTACCAAGGAAACTGGGAGGAATGGGATTGACTGAGGTTAACCAGCTGCACTGATCATTCACCATCAGCATTGGGCAGTATCTGAGGAGTTTGAGTAGCCCTACAATAGCTCTGGTCTATGAACACCACAACACAAGGGTAACTCAATATACTTCCATAACCAAACTGGCTCAGCACTTTGGAGGAAATAATATGACAGAAGTAGTAGAAACTGAAAGAGTACCAGCCACCTTAATAGCTAGGGAAAGTTGCAAAAGATTTGTGCTGGAACAACAGGCCAAACATGCCGAAGAATGGGAACATCATCAAAGAGCTGGAAAATACTCTCAAGATCTACAGAAGGACTTCATCAATAAAGAAGGATCATTGGAATGGCTAAGGAGAGGAGTTCTGCAATATGATGGAGAGTGACTAATAATGGGTGCCCAAGATCTTGCACTCCTAACAAATGCATTTAAAAAAATGGCTGGACTGAGTAATAATGACAGGTGTAGATTCTGTCATGTTGAGGTAGAAAGTGTTGGCCATGTAATATCAGGCTGTAGGGTGCTCATGGCAGATGGGTACTATACAGCCAGACATAAAAAAATTAAAATTGGAATGCAGTAAAAATGTATCTGACCATACACCTGCACCAGTCACTAGAAATAAACATTACACTATATACTCTGACAGTAATTCCAACTGCTACTTTTATAGACAACTCTGCAGTAAAACCAGACATAGCAGTGTGGGGCAAGAGGGAAAGGGTTGCCTTACTTATTGAGGTCAGTGTCCCAAATGACTATGGTCTCAACAGAGTGGAAAGGGAATAAATTCTGAAATATCAGGCGCTTATGTATGACACAAAGAGAAATGGAATTGAAGGCAGCTGCCATTCTCCCCATCATAGTTGGTACAACAGGTATGATGAACAACTTAATAACTTGCCTGAATTTAATCCCAGGACAGCCCCAGGCCATAGAAATCCAAACGGGGCATTAAAAGGAACAGTCACCCTCCTTAAGCGAATGCTAGGCCAAGTCCCGGCATAGCTGAAGTGTTTGGAAGCCCCACTCACAGCTATAAAAAGTACTAAAAATAGTATAAAACAAGAGTGAAAAGCCTTTTAACCCTGAAAGGACAACTGCTACAAATTTGTAACATTTCAAATACACACATTCATAATTTAACCCTACAAAGATTTTTGGCATTGAAGGGTTAAATGTGGCACTTGTTCCTATAGTGCATCACAAATTTCACATCTTAAGGCACATTCAAGAATCCACACCTGAAAATGCCACCCTCACTGAACTGACCCAGATAAATTATGCAGTTGGTCTGTTGGTCAAAGAGAAAATACCTACATATAAACCATTAATACCAAGGACCAACCCCAGGAGGATAAAGATAGCAATAAAAAGAAAGGAAATAGCACATATAAAGAGCACCTCGGAAACCCACTCAACACCAACCTCAGTAGAAGTATCAACAAAATAAAATGAAAATACAATATACAAACTTCAGCCTAATTGGAAAATAAATCTGCAGACAACAAAGCCATGGTAAAAGCACTTGCCCATCAAATTAAGATCAAAGAGCTGCAACAAAAGTCCATAGCAAAATAAAAAGTTTTCAGAGAGCCCAAAACAGCTATACCAAGCACTCATCCATGACACCATTTGGGTAAAAAATCTCCCACCACAGGAAGATGCTGAAAGATATTAGAGAGCAATTTTTTTAAGAACCAAAGGTCCATAACAGTGATGCAGAATGGATAACAAACATTGTGCAAGAAAATGGACCCAAACAGCTATACCAAGCACTCATCCATGACACCATTTGGGTAAAAAATCTCCCACCACAGGAAGATGCTGAAAGATATTAGAGAGCAATTTTTTTAAGAACCAAAGGTCCATAACAGTGATGCAGAATGGATAACAAACATTGTGCAAGAAAATGGACCCAAGCCTCAAATGAAAAAACTCATTTCAACAAATGACTTAAAGGGCAAAATAGCCACATTCCCAATTTTCAAAGGCCCAGGCCCAGACAAGCCACCAAACTTCTGGATTAAGGTGCCCTCTCTGCATCTATACTATAAAACATCATTCAATAGAATCTTAAATCAAGAAAAAACTTATATACTTCTCTCATCCCCAAAATGAAAGACACCTATCTCCCAAATAAATATAGACCAATTACTTCCTTACCAACTACATATAAGCTCCTAACAGGACTATTAGCAGATCAAATTTATACCCACCTCACATCACATAACTACTTAGAAAAAGAACAATGTGGGTGCAGACACAAATGCTTTGGCACAAAGGACCACTTACTCATAAACAAAATGATACTAGAAGACTGCAAGAGGAGGCAAAAAAAAACCTCAGTATGGCCTGGATAGATTATCAGAAAGCATTTGACAGTGTTCTCTCTCCTTGGATAATCAAATGCATGGAACTATATAACATACATGGAAATATAACAGCATTCCTTCAAAATCAAATGCAAAACTGGAAAATTAACACCACACTCAACCATGAAAAGGGTCAACTAAAAATGAAAATGTGAAAATTCAAAGGGGCATCTTCCAAGACAACCTGTCACCACTACCGTTCTGCTTAACACTAGACCCTCTTTGGAAACTACTAAAGAATGGGGATCGGGGTATAATCTAACACACAGCAGAAGAGAACCTCAGAAAACAGTTGCACAGCTGCTGTTTATGGATGGACTGAAGCTATATGCAAACAATGATACACACCTGCAATACCAACTCCACATAGTGCACAGGTACTTGTGCAGTATCCAAATGCAGTTTGGGCTAGATAAGTGCTCCAAATGTACTATTAGAGCAGGTGAAAAGGTGTCAATGGAGGATGTGGGTGAGGGCACCAGGATTGCAGACCTGGAGGAGGATACAGTATATAAATACCTTAGAGTGGAGGAAAATACAAATGTGGAGCACAAGAGAATGAGAGAAAAAATTGGCAAGGAATACATCCAAAGAACAAAGATGATCTGCAAATCACAACTCACCAACAAGAATAAGATTGCAGCCATCAATGAACTAGTCATACCATGTTTCCAGTACAGTGTTGGGATCATAGATTGGCCTCAGGGAGACATTAACAAGCTTGATATGAAAACAAGAAAGATCCTTCCATTAATAAGATCACATACAGAAACCAGTGCATAGAGAGAATCTATCTACCTAGAAAAGGTGGTGGTATGGGTCTTGTGGAGATTAATCAAGTGCATAGGGCAACAATTGTAAGCCTAGGCCAATATATTGCAAGCTCTAATGATAAGCATGTACAGTTGGTCAGAGAACACCAGCAAATCTAAAGCCTACAAACTTCCATCACAAAGCTGGCACAGTTATTCACTGACATTGCACTTGCTGAAGAGATAAACACCATAGACTCCAGCAACAGACTAACAGCCAAAAAAAACAATAACCAAATATACCCAAAGGGTACAGCAGCAGCATAAAGAAACTTTGAAACAACATGCTGGGGGCAGGAAGATACATCAGAGAGCTAGAAATGGACTAGAGAGAGATGAGGAAAGATCCCTGGAATGGCTGAAAAGAGGATTGCTGAAATGGGACAGTGAAAGGTTGATTCTTGGGGCACAAGACCAAGCACTGTATACCAACAAATTAAAAAAAAATGGCTGCATTAGTAATGATGACAAATGCAGATCTTGTGGAGCTGAGGTTGAAAGTGTAGCACATCTTCTATCTGGTTGCCAGACCCTGCTGACTGAGGAGCATTATACCATGAGACACAACAAAGTGTGCAGGCTTATACACTGGAAAGTCTGCTAGAATTACAAAATAGAAGTGCCTCCCCACCACTGGGAGTATGAACCAGATGATGTGGTAGGGAATGCTACTGTCACCATATATTATAACAAAATCATTCGTACAGGAAGATATATTCAAAACAGAGCCATCAAACTGGATATAGTAATATGGGACAGAGAAAAGAAAGGGACAGATTATTGACATAAGCATCCCTAATAATTATGGACTAAACTGAGCATAAAGAGAAAAGATAACTAAATACTAAGATCTAACGAATGATCTAAAAAAAACCTGTTTGCTGTATGAAATAGAAATTATACCAGTCATTATGGGAGCAACTGAGCTGCTCAAAAAGAATTTAAATTCTTATCTAGAGAAAATCCCAAATAACCCAATAGCCTCAGAGATACAACTGGAAACAATCCAGGATAGTGTCGCTATCTTGAAGAGAGACCTCAGAAGCATTATCAACAACTAAACAGATCTGGTTAGACCCTGAGTTGGGGTCCCCAGTATGTGAAAAGAAAAAAGTCAAAAGAATATAAACCAAGAAAGTGAAAAGCTTTTTCAATGTGGCATTTATTCCTATAGTCAGGGCCGGCGCTAGGAAGTGCGGGGCCCAATTAGAAAATTGTTAGCGCCTAGCGGGGCCCTCTACCCGTTGTCGTTTCAAAGTTGGAGTGACAAGAAATTTCGCTAGAGCACCTCTTTGTTTTTCATTTTCAGCTGCCTTAGCCTTGGCCAGTGCTCGTTTCTGATTGCCGCTCAAATACTTTCGCCCTTTGTCTCTATCTCTGCTTGTGCTTGCCATGATGATGATGATGATGTAAGGGCTTTTTCAATTACTTTTCTTTTAAAAAAGCTAAACGGCGACGATAAACTGAAATTACAAAACAAAAAACAAAATCATTCACAATAAAGACTCCCTGGCACTGAAAAATAATAAAGATGTGCATGTATGCATCTAATGATTAAAGCAAAAGATTTCATGATTTTTAAAAGCCTGGGAGTAAGAAGAAAAGCGCAGGGGGCAAAAGAACAAGCTCTCTAGTAAATAGAAATGTAAATGCTCTCTATGATAATGAGGCAAAAACTAGTTAATTTAATATGTAGGATCTACTTACCACCACGTTTCTCTGTTACATGCAGGCTTAAGACACTTCAAGTTTGCAGTTTGGACATATAAACAATTTGGACATATTTAACAAACAACACAACTTTACATTCCAAGCTTTATGTTATATAATCTCATTAACAGCGCTCTTTCTGCGTTGAGGGTTTGAATATCGTCCACAAATTACCTTTTTTTTAAAAAAGCTAAACGGCGACGATAAACTGAAATTACAAAACAAATAAACAAACGATTAGCAATAAAACATTGAAACATAGATATACGAGGACGGACTGAATAGTTTCACTGCCTTCACAGTAACAAGAAACTTCGTGCACACTGGACACTCATTAATTCATCATAGCGTCCCCCACTCGAGTGCGTGCGCGGGGTCCCCTCGGGGCGCGGGACCCAATTTGAACAAATCGGTCTAATCGGCTTAAAACCGGCCCTGCCTATAGTACATCACAAAGTACAGGCAGTCCCCGTATTTACGAGGGCAATTTATTGTAGAATTATACATAAAAATTTTCTGGACTTATAAGGATTATGAGAAACATTCGGGAAAGTTGACGACATTCTCGATTATTTAAAGAATGATGATCTTCTTTACGATTGTGCTGCCAAGGTTGAATGTGAAATAAGAGAAGTATTAGCATGCTATCAAGCAATTTTACAAATAAAAGTACATACTGGAAAACAAACTACTATTGATTCATTCTTTGTGCAACACAAACTGGCCACAGAGGAATCTGAACCTCAGCCAGGTCCTTCTGGTTTAAGGCACTAATTTGGGGAGGAGATGGCATTAAATGACCTGCAGGACTCATCATCATCATCATTAACCTCTGCCGAATGTTCTCCCAACATCACCCTCAATTCATCCAAACAAGCCCAATGCCTCTACTTTTGAAGATAATAAAAATCACTGATGGCTTTAAAACTGCATATTTTAAAAATATTTTACAGTAATAAAATATCTTTTAGTATTATTTATTATCTTATGGTCCTGATCAAACACTTCCATTATATCTTATGGGTAGAAATTCCCTGCTTTAAGTGGTATTTTTTGGGTCCCTATTAGCCTTGGATAATGGGGACACCCTGTAATGCTCTTCAGAGACATTTAAGAATTCACACACGTGAACTTGTGACTAAACTCACCAAAAACAAAAAATATGGAAAAGTCTACAAAGGAAAACCTATACTAGCAGGATATCACCCATGATAAAAAGGTCCCCTCAACCATCTTACGTGGCAGGGTTGGTGAAGAGAGCAATAGTGCAACTTTTCTCGAACCCAGAGAAACAACTTCACCAAACAGATTACTGCAGGGGACCCCTCCAGGCCAAGATAATGGCCCTAGACCCCAGCAGTATCTCTGAAAAATGGCCCTGAAAAGAAACCTATATAGGTATGATAAGGCATACATACCAACTATTCTGTTTTCTCAGAATTTTTCCAATTTTTACTAATAAATTCCATGTTCCCATTTTTTTCAGGATAAATTCTGATATCTTGAAATATTTATTTCATTCAAAATAAACCTTCAAAACAGCTATTTACTTGTGCCATACATACCTGTCTTCAGTCTATGTATACTCTTAGCAACTACTAAGAACATTATAAAAGAACACACATGAAAGGTATATAATGCTTCTGCATGTTATTCTGTACTATAATATATTGGTGGTTTTCAATAAAACCTTGAATCTTGAATAATGCTGGTTTTTCATCCTTGATATCCTGGTTTTCCATATATCCATGTTGGCAACTTTGGATAAGGTAAAAGGGACCATTGAAGAAAATACAATTTTGCACTGCTCCAAATACTCTGAGAAATGGAGCAGGCAGAAGAATGTAATCCTAGAGGAATAGATCAGGAAAAAGAAGAAAAGAAAAAAGCCTCTCTCAAGAAGCTACAATCATTAGCCTCACCAGTGTATAAGTACCTTACAGAGGATGAAATTATTATCATCAAGCAAAGCATCCTTAGGGAAGCAAATGAGGTCTACATTGCCAAAAAAGAAAAGGTGAAAAAGGAAAGATTATGGACACTGATATGGGCTACAAAGTATGCCAGATAGAAACATGAAAGACAGGAGGACATCACAAGGAAATGAAGAGAGATCTTTCACTTTTGCCCATATAAGAGAGAGACTCCAGCTGCGAGACTGACTTCTCAGAAGTACAACTTCATAGCCCAGAAAGAGATGATTCACCTGTTAGCCCATTGGTCACCCAAGCAGACAGAATCATGGTTGCAAGCACCCTTGGAAACCTGAAATATGCCTTGAATTTCACTTTGGGGCCCTTGAATTCAAGAAAACTTGGAATATGCCTTGAATTTGATACTGATACATGATTTGATGGGTAAAATTGTTAAAAGAATGTACAGATTGGAGAATTTGAGCAGCAAACAGATGTGCCACTTGGACCTCAACAAGAAGGATAACCTCTTACCAGCTTTTGATATTGTTCTTGAATTTGCAGTGGGCCAAGAAATTAAGAAAATGTAGAGGTGCACTGAAAAATAATGATATTCCTGCCTTTCAACAGCATTGCCAGTCATTTCTAATGAAAGTTGTTGCAACACTTCAAGGAAAAAGTTGCTTGAAGTATGCTATAGTGAAGGGTGCTTCATGCTTGAATCCTTGTATATTTAAAGTGCCTTGGTGGTGTAGCAAAGCACCTTGGTAGTGTAGTGGTTAGCCTCAATGACTACGAATCCATCAGCCCTGGGTTTGAGACCCGGTGATGGGAGCTGGCGTGCAGCAAAACCCAGCTGTTCATCCTTCCACACAATAAAGAAAATGGTTGGTAGATAAATGAGTACCCTGGGTGGCCTAGTGGTTAAGATGCTGAGCTGCTGGTGGGGCATGGTTCGGATTCCATATTAAACTGTGGGTCTAAGGTGGAGTAGAAAGTTTGACCTTCATCAGAATGAACAATTCGGGCGGAGGCTAACCAAAGGTTA
The DNA here is from genome assembly GCA_023014485.1 of Bathynomus jamesi. Lineage (NCBI taxonomy): Eukaryota > Metazoa > Arthropoda > Malacostraca > Isopoda > Cirolanidae > Bathynomus > Bathynomus jamesi. The sequence goes on along the minus strand of JAJOZX010000397.1, from coordinate 652,472 downwards.
TCTCGCTCTGAAACTTCGTGGACTTGCATGGTTGACTTATTATCCCTGAAGGAATTCATTTCAAAAGTTTTGATGAATGGTGTCAAGGCTGACTCTGTTAAGAAAGCTGGATTTTATGATATTTGTTGAAATCCAACTGTAAAGAGAAATTCTCAACATTTAGCCATAACACTCGCTTGGATGAGTTTAGATAAGATTACTAGAACAAAAAGTCTTCAAAAGATCTGTTGTGCTTTTACTTGAATTCTGTTTATCTCGTGTTCAAATGACTGGAGCATGGCTTCAATATTACTAAAGAGATCTTGGTAGAAAATCAGAAAAAGTCTTCTCTAATTGCACAGAGAGTTGTGTATGATGCCATTGCCCATAGAGGAGTTCCTATACAGAAGTTTGAATGACTAAATCACTTACTTGGTATGCTTGTAATTTGCACATGAGGTACAAGGAAGAGTTTGCTACACAGAAAAAGAAAATGAGTGAAGAAGATGGAAAAGTGAGAGCAAAGAAGAGGGCTACTGCCCTGATCAAAGGGAAGGAGGAGGAAAAGAAGTGCAGGAAACTAGTATTTCATATTGAAATGAGTTGCTTAGTTGATGACCTTAATGAATTGAAAAAGTAAAGCTGTGTTTAATTATATCACAGTGGTTTTAGTTTGTCATTGGTTCAGAGATGGATGGATATTCATTTTTGATGCCATTGAAATGATTATATATTTAGGTATTTCAATATTTTTGTAAACATTACATTTGATACTTATCATTTCTGTATTGTTCATTGTCAGCAGTTTTGTATTATTGCATTATGTTAGTATTATAATATAAAGGGTGATCCAGAGAAATGGGACCCAAAAGAAACCCCTGTAACTCTTAAAGTATAAGTGCTTTTATAAAATCATACGCATCATTCGAAAGAGGATAGTTACAAGTTTGTACAGGATTGTATAGGTTTTGACAATACAAGACAAGATAAGATACAAAACAAAATAAAAGTGTTAGTTAAAACTAACCCTTCAAGATGACTGCATGGACTGTGGAACAGCTGCGTTTCATAACTGAGCAATATTATGAGCATGGAAGAAGTGTAGTTTCAGCTCTTAGAAGGTGATTTTGACATCTGAAAATTTGTCTTGAAAGATCTTTGAGCTGAAACTACACTTCTTCCATGCTCATAATATTGCTCAGTTATGAAACGCAGCTGTTCCACAGTCCATGCAGTCATCTTGAAGGGTTAGTTTTAACTAACACTTTTATTTTGTTTTGTATCTTATCTTGTCTTGTATTGTCAAAACCTATACAATCCTGTACAAACTTGTAACTATCCTCTTTCGAATGATGCGTATGATTTTATAAAAGCACTTATACTTTAAGAGTTACAGGGGTTTCTTTTGGGTCCCATTTCTCTGGATCACCCTTTATAATGATCATAATAAAATAATAAAAATTAAAGAAAATGAAAACATTCAAGGACTTAGTAACATTCATTAATATTTTAATTATTATTTTATTTCAGTTACTGGGTGGGTACAGGGGTGGGCTTTGGTGGGTTTTCATTTTCTCTTGCCCCAATGACATTTATAAATGGTACCAAACTAAGTAATAATTAGCAAGTGTTCCTAAAATTTGTTCTAACATCTTTGTAATATGGGGATTAGAAATTTTAACTTAATATATCAACACTGTATGTGTATAACTATAAATAAATGTATAAATTAGAAATGACATTTCATTTCAATCTTGAAAGAGCAGAATTTATCCTTGAAAATGCCTTGAATTTGATTACGTGGATTGACTTGCAACCATGAGAATACCAGCCAGCATTCTCTAACTAACCCAAACCACCAGATAGGAATGGGTGGCTCACCACCCAGTTCACCTGGATCCTCTGACTCACCATTACCTTCCCCAGCCGCATCAGGAACCCCTCCCCCTTCACCACCGCCACAGCATGAAGACATAGATTTAAAGCAAATAGAAATAGAGGAGGAATTAGCAAATCTAATTGAAATAGTTAAAACCATGGGTAATGAAAACTGGCCCCAATTGATCAAACTTAGTAAAAATAGTTTAAACAACCTTTGGTCCTAGGGATCATAGGGTCTTTGTTGGTCTGATACATCAGGGGTTCCCAAACTTTTACCACCAAGGACCCCTAAATATTAATTCTGTACAGACATAGACCCCCCCCCCCCCCCCCCCCAAAATTATGAATTCAGTTACAAACTATAGTATATTTCATAAACATAGATAGCTTTTAAATTAATGTAAAATTAAACATTCTACGCTCATTAAACCAGTTTAATAAACACTTACCGAATGTCTAGTGTGAAATGGAAATTTATTTTAATATAGTTAATGTTACTATTTTTCCAAAAGCTTAGAGACCCCCTGGAAGCTTCCTACAGACCCCTGGGGGTCTGTACAGACCACTTTGGGAATCCATGTGATACATTATAACCAGTGGTGGGCACCGTTAACCAAAAAGTTAACTTCGTTAACCGCTAATCCGTTAACCAAAAAGTTAACTTCGTTAACCGTTAATCCGTTAATTCGTTAAACATGTAACGGAAGTTACCGATAAACCGTTAACGTTAACTTTTATTATAAAAAAAATGAAAAACACAATATATATATAATTTAATTTTCCCTCTTCTTCTCGTTCTCCATTTTGTCCATGAGATGCATGTTGCCCTTCATGAAAATTAGCATATCAAAGTTTTCATCAGACAGGGATGATCTCTCGGCCCTCAGGATGTCCTTGCCCATAGAGAACAAACGCTCCACTGCAGCACTGGAGGGGATGGCTGTGTTGAACTTGATGAACAAGTCCACCAACACTTGCTCACCCAAGAAGGCAGCATCTGTCAGCAAGTCCTTGGAGTTGGTCTCCAGCCAGGTCTTGACCAAGTTCTGGGCCTTGCCCTTGAGTGACCTGTGGCTTCTGCTGCTCTCTTTTGTCTGGATGACAGCACTGAAGAAGTCATCCTCCTCCTCGTTGTTGCTGCCTCCACTGTTGCTGCCCACTTCGTTGGACTGCTGCTTCATGGCCTCCTCGACTGTACCCTCCATGCTTTTCCTCACCTTGGCGACCTTGGTGTTGTCGTACTTGTCCAACCAGATGAGGCGAAACCTGGGATGGAAGGCAGCAGCCAGCTGGCATTCGTCATCCTCCAGGAGGGGCCCAAACCTTTTGTCGATGCCTGCCAAAAGTGCGTCGACCAAGGCGCTGCAGTAGACGAGGCCCTTGGACTTCAAGTCCTTAAGCCTGAAGATTGTCGCAGCAACTGTTGGCAGCAGAGTCCCAAATCTTACCTGATCAGTTTTATGATTCTTGAAATGTATCAAGGAGACTACTAATAAGGTACTCACAGACATATAAATATACATGACTTACTTGACAACGATTATTTTTAAATATTCACTAGCACAAACATGTTGCGCAAGAGACAGACTGCAAATGAAACGAATGTAGTTATTTGTTGTAATTGTTACATATATATTATTGAAAGTGCCTTAAAATGCTCGTGATATTTCTTGAAAGAAGTTGAAACATTCAACTCAAATGGCAAATCTTTCCGCCTGATTTTACAGTCGACCATGTTTTGCTCAAACCAATGCCATAAATAACTACCATATTTGGTAAGACACAAATTGTGGCGACGGAAACAAATATATCGCCTGATTTTGCACTGCGGAAATGGAAATTCGTTCATCACTATTAACAGTGGCGGATTAATTGCGTACCTGCTCAGCACTGAAAATAATAGAAACTTTTAAACGTTTATTTATGAATTTTTTGGGTTAACGGACTTGAGTTAACGGAAGTTAAATGTAACGGAAGTTAATTAGTCCGATAATGATTTTCAAAGTTAACTTAAAAGTTAAATCGTTAACGAAAAAGTTAACTTCGTTAATTAACGATTAACGGATTAACGGTTTGTGCCCAGCTTTGATTATAACCAGTGTTGGGCACTAAAGCGTTAATCCGATAACAGTTAATTAACGAAGTTGACTTTTTTTAACGAACTATTAATGGAAGTTAATTTCCATTTATCATTATCGGACCAGTTAACTTCCGATAACTCGATATTTAGTCTGTTAAAGTCCGTTAACACGTTAACTGCGAGGAGTCATTCACGGAAGATCACCACTCCACGAATGAATTCAAACTGCCATAACTTCAGTCTGCCAATTCCGTCCTCTGCCGCAGTGGAACGGCTCTTCTCTCTCGGCAAGGACATCCTGAGGCCCAAGAGGTCAAGACTGGCAGTTGGGCCTAACTTTGAGAAGTTGGTCTTTCTGAAGGGCAACCAGCACATTGTGTCATAGTCTTTAATAAATGTGCCTAAAATTTAATTTTACCTTTCAGTTCCCGCCATAATAATTCTCTGGTAAATTAAAATTTAGTTAATGGTTAGTGGTTACAAGGGTTTCAAAACATGTAATCAGTACATTTTTTATTAAAAATAAAAAAAAAAGTTAAGCAAAAAAGTTGCAAAACTTGATAAAAATAGTTAAATACCTATTTATTGTTGGATTTTGCATAAATAAACATTTTCTATGGGTTTTAAAGCTTTTTTCCTTGATTTTTTTAAATGTTAGTAAAGAAATAGTTATTGTTAACGGATTATCGTTAACTTCCATTAACTTTGTAGTAAAATTATCGGATTATCATTATCAGAGTTAAAAATTGGGGTTAACGGATTATCGTTATCGAAGTTAACTTTTGGGTTAACGGTGCCCACCACTGATTATAACATTCTAACTGGTATATAGAGTTAATGTAGCAATTAGTAGATTAGTCCAAGACTCCCAGCCAAACCAGATCTTGCTGAACTTAATCAAATAAATTATGCTGCTGCTCTATATATGCAAAACAAACTTGTCCCAAATTTTAAAACAAAGCCCCCTAGTCAAAACTGTAAGTGTAAACCAAAATGCCTTCCCTGGAAAGTTGAATGAACTAAACAACTTATGCAAGCAAAGTGTGAATTGAACCAAATAAAAAATATTTTTAAGCACCCCTATGACGAAAAACAAAAACAAATAGGGAAGATAGAGAAAATATAACTTGCAAAACAATCAACTACAGACAAAGTGCTGGAATTGGAGAGAAAAATCCCAGCCATAGCCAATAGGATCAGGAACAAACAAAAGCACATATTGTAGATATGAAAAACCATAACAAATAATTCTCGTCTAACTCGAATAGAATAGTAGTTCATGACCCACCAGATCAGATCCAGTTGGAGTCATACTGGAAGCCCCTCTTTGAAACCACAGAAAGCCTAACCAGGATGCTGACTGGATAGAGACCATCAGGGTAGCAAATGAGGGTAAACCAGAAATGGAAGTTATTTATGATGGAAGATAAGGTAAGAAAGAAATTGTCAAATTTCTCCAACTTCAAGAAACCTGGCCAAGATAAGCTTCCAAATTTCTGGCTGAAACAGATCATGGCATTACACCATCATCGTTACATTGCCGCCTTTCACATAATTTTGCAGGGAAAAGAAACACCAGAATGGCTTACAAGTTGAGAAATTTAGGGTGGTCCATAATTTCACTTTTTCAAATTTTTAATGGTCCAATGGGCTAATGTTGTGGGCATTGGTGCAAGAAACAACATGGTTTCCAGTTTTTGGAGTTCCGGTAATATCAGACCCCCACCCCCAATTTATATGGGACCTAAAAATTTGACTGAGAAAACGAAAGTTTTCCCGCTTCTCTGTGAATAAACATATTACTATATTATTTTTTCTTGGTAATAATATATTATTTTAATTATATATTCTAGGGGTGTTACCACCACCCTGAAGCATCATCCCAGGCAGCTTCGCGGCGATGGGCTAGAAATTAGACCAGCTTATCAAGCCAGCTACAGTATATATATTTCGAGTGGGAACAAACCTGATTCTAGGTCCCCATCATTTTTTTTTTTTTTTTTTTTTGCATTTATTTTTAAACAAAAATGAATTCCTTTTACAATGATTAAAAAAATTATACAAAGTTTAATTAAAAAGATAAATACTTCTGCATAACATTACACAATAAACGCTCACTTAACATAATTATACATTTCAGCCAAAAAAAATTTCTTGAAGTCTGGAAGAAGGCATCAATGTTGCTCTATAACTTTTACCAGAAATTGTTTTGTGATTCATCATTAACAATTCTGTCTTTGAAATCTTCAATCAGCTTGATTGCTCTCTCGGCAGGATCATTCACAACTTTCATATTTTTGACAAAGTTCTCCATAACTTGGAAAGATTTGCAATTTTTCCAAGAAGTAACAAGTTCATTTAGCCAGTCACCACTAGTACCCAAGCATTGGAAAACAATTGAAGAACCCTTACCAACTAACTGACACAGCTTAGTTGTATTTGTTAGCTTAGGAAAGATTGGCTGACCTTTGGGAGGAGGGTGTTGCGGGTTGATTTGACAGACTTTTTTCTGCATCTGAAATTTGCCAGGAAAACAAAGCAAGTGGTACTAGTTCCTCAGTCAGATACCATAGCTGACCATTTAATCCCTTAAGAGCACTGGATGCTACATCGTGATCATAATTTTTATATTCAATGAGTTCATTAAAAAGATTTAAATCATTGACAGGTGCATCACAGGCAATGGAAGCAAGCAACCAAGGTTTTATATAGTAGAGGCAGTTGAATATGCACATTCTCCCTAGTTTTGCTATCATATTTGAATCATACCCAGCTTGATCAGATAATGCGTATATCTTTGCTGGATACAATACAGATGGCATCCACCTCACATAGTGTACTGCCCCAGGCTTAGCCTATCTCACACCAGTGTTTGAGACGTTTTCCCCAAGAAGTAATAGAGCAACATCGGCACATTCTCCGTAGTTGCCTCTGGGAAATAGAGGTGAACTGGCTGAATTAAGTGCATCTTTTAGAAAATCTTTTACCTCAGAAGCTTTGGCTCTCAATTGGCGATTTTTAAATTTTAGTGTTTTTGCTGGTAGTGTTTTGGCCAAATATTTAATCTGAAGCTTTTAAACATTTCATTTTCAGGGGACATTGTACTTCCGAAGAGACTTGTATAGACTGAGCACAAAATGCGCTTGGATAGATGATGTCTACATGCTAGCCACAGTAATTGAGTCCAATCATTTCTTCTAGGATCTTACACGCTCCCTGTCTCCATCCAGAATTTGATGCTGTTGTATCAAAAACCATACCGCGAATATTTTTATCAATATTCCATTCAGAGATAGTTCTGAATATACATTCAGCCTGTGTCTTGCCCTTGCTATTATCTATAGTTGGGATTGATAAAATGTTGCCTTCTTTTAAACCTGGAGAACCAGAAACAATGATTGCCATTCTTTCTTCCTTTTTGTCAGTTGTAGTTTTCAATATTAATTTACTGTCCCAGTGAACAATGCAATGCTCTGGAGCAGGGGTCCCCAACCTTTTTGTGCCAAAGAGCACATTCAAGACTACCGGTAGTGCGGCGGGCACTATTTACTTTTTCAAGGAAAATTCAAGGCAGTACGATGAACAAGGATGGGCTAACTAAGAATCTTAGAAAAATTATCAAAATGATAACTTAATTTATTTATAAAGAAATAATTATTTTCAAATAAATGAGCATCTGTTTCTGTAATTAACTACTAGTGATGGGACGATTAATTGGAATCGGAAGAATCGAGCATTTTTCAGGAATCGGAATCGGAATCGAGAGAATTGTACCATGATTTCCGATTCTTAAAACGATTCTTTAACTTTTAATTGAACCAGTTTTGCAATGTAAACTTTAAAATTTAAATGAAAGAGGATAACAAATTTCATTTTTATTGTATTGTAGCTATACATTAAAACATGTATATCCATGATGTGTAATCAAGAAGATTAAAATGAATTGTTACAACTTACAGTTGATTTTTATTTTTAAACCAATCTATTATAATTTATAATTTATATTACCATACTCATAATGTAAATAGTTAATCTTACCAGAGTAAAATATGACAATTTCCAGAAAAACAAGTATAGAATTATATTTAAAAATATTGAGAATCGGAATCGAGACTTTTTAGTGGTATCGGAATCGGAATCGTTAAAAATTTTGGTATCGTCCCATCACTATTAACTACTAAAATTTAATAAAATGTTAAGTATGTTACATATTTTAAATATTTAGTAACTAAATATTTAAAATATGTAACATACTTTAACATTTTATTAAAAATTTAATAAAAATTATCAATCGTAGTCAGTCAGTGATGGGCACACGCAAAAGGGTCAGCGGGCACAGGGTTGGGGACCCCTGCTCTGGAGGATTGAATGATGCCATAAGTTGTTTTGCACTAGGTGCTCTTGTATTTTTACATGAACGTTTAAAAGTAGACTTTGACAGGCTCATGTATTTATATTTAATTCTGAGGCAACTGCTGCAGCATAAACTGTTCTTTGACTATGCGAGAGATTCAGCCTATCAGCCGTGTCAGAAACCATTTGAGAATCGAAAATGCGAATTCTTTTTTTATGATTTCTTTGAGCCGAAGGTTGAAAGTCGGAATCATTTGATTCATTACTTGATTCATCATTATCTATAGGAATGTCGTCGTCATCAGGTGGGATATTCATTTGTTCACCACTGGGTCCTGCATCCATGTCTGCTGAGAGTTTTTCTTTTCTCTCTATGTCATGTCAAATTCTTTGGTTTTGTCTTTCTGTCCGAGTTACATAAGACTTATCAAAGATGGAGACATACATATTCCGAATAGTTCTTTGATCTTCAAGGAATTTTATATCTTCGTTTTTGTTTCTTGTTGTTCTCATTCTGTCTCATTATTGTTTCAATAGCATCTGCTGCTGATATATGCAATAGCATATCTAATTTTTTACCAAAAATATCCTTTTTATCTTCGAAAGTATTCCTGTTTTTGTGTTTTTTCAGTGTTTCATACTCATTAACTAAAGTCAGAATCTTTTCTTTTGGTCCTCTGCTTTTGGAAATATCTTGCGTTTTAATGCCAGCTAAGTTCCAGAATTTTTTAACTTTATTAAGTACAATTGTTGCAGCCTCTTCTTTATTGTTCATAACCATATCATTTCTTTTTAGATGATAGAAACACTGAAGTGCATTTGATTGGGATGGTAGCTGGAATAGTCCTGTAGGAATCAGTTCATCTTTAAGATTACCAATAATTGGATCATAACTGCTTTTTCTTAACTTTATATTTAATTTCTTAGGAGTAGCCATGATATTCATTTAAAATAAGATTAGAATCAACCAAGTGAAAAATGCATCATATACTATATACATCATTGGATATCTGAAAAACACGCAAAATATTGACTTAATAAGCTGTTATAGAACATTTCTATGTATACTATTACAAATAAATAATCAATTTATACACCAAAATGTGCAAAGTTGATTTCTGAATAAATTGATATGCAATATGTATGCTTTTATTTAAGATTAAATATGATTAATCTTAAAAAAGTGCTTAAAAGAAGTCATTTTTACTCAGTTTTTTACTATGCAATATAAATTGGGTGTGTGTGTGTCTGATATTACCGGAACTCCAAAAACTGGTAACCATGTTGTTTCTTGCACCAACGCCCATAACATTAACATGTTGGACCATTAAAAATTTTAAAAAGTGAAATTATGGACCACCCTAGACGAGATGAACCCTCATACCTAAGACTTGAGACAAATCACCCAAATAAATACCACCCAATTTTCTGCCTCACTACGACCTATAAACTATTTGCTGGCCTGATTGCAGACAGTATACATGAACACCTAGATGCTGGAGACTATCTGGAGAAAGAGCAAAGAGGATGTAGGAAGAATTGTTTGGAACAAAGGATCAGCTGCTCATCAACAAAACCATCCTCAAAGACTAAGAAAAAAGGTGGAAACCTAAGTATGGTATGGATAGACTATCAAAAGGCATTCGATAGTGTCCCATACTTGTGGATTTTGGAATGCCTGAAGTTGTACAAAATTCATCCTACCACCCTCTGTTTTGTCTGGAGCTATAGGGCTGACCCAGCTGATCTCATGCTTATGTTTTACTCTTCCTCCAATCCTCCTGGCTTTTTTCCCCCCTCATTTGGCTTTGTTTTGGACCCCGACTTGACTCTTTCCTTGGACCTTGGGTGAGGGAGGTGGTTGTCCTTCACCCTTGTCGCTCTTAAACCAAAGTTGTTCCGAAATACAATATCTCATTGCTATTCATTCATATGCTCAACCAACTATATGATATGTATTTCCACTGTGGCTGCAAGGTAGTTATTCGTGATATTTTGGTTAGTTTTAACGAAAATATCACGACTTAACCTAACCAATCATCAAGGGCGTGCAGTTGACCTAATCGGGCATTCAATAATTTGCCCGTAGCTTCCATTAATAAAATTAATTCGACACCATGGAGAGTAAGTCTGAATCTGTCTCAAGAGTCAATACGAGAAATTCAACTTAAATATATTATTGTATAAAGATCTTCTGCAACTGTGGGATGTGACTAGGCAAGACTATTCGTATAAAGATAAGAAAAATAAAAACGCGCGCGCGCGCAAACAATATTCTATTATTTAAGAAATAAATTTGCCAACATTATTGAATTCGTCGCAATACTTTATTCTCACATCCTTAGCAGCTGCTGTAGAGTTATGAAAATGTCCACCCTTAACGTCCATTAACACATTTTCTGATCTGCAAGACCCTACTCAAATTTCTCCGGCACTGACATCCTCAATATCTAAAACACCTCCACCACAATATGAATCGTGAGTTTGTTTGAGTAAGCCAAAGTTATTTTGTTTATCCCGAGCGAGTTTGTAGAGCCTTGCACCACAGGATTATCTTTTATTAATGAAAATTGCAACAAATTGGTACGAATGAAATATTTTAAATCTAAATAAATAAATACAAATTAAATGTCCAGTTAAACATGTCCAGTGATTAATTTTAATTCTTAAGCAGCCAATGAATAGAAAATTAAATAAAAATTGTGTTCTTTTTCAAGTGAATTAATTCTGCGGTAGTGATAAAAAATTTAAATAAAGGTAAATCTCTAGGAGCGCTCCATTTTTCAATATTAAACATACACTCATAAAACATACCATTTGAAAGCTCACATTTTTCTGAGTCTAAAAATGTAGTAATCCAAAAGTATCAATAGCAAATAAAAGTAACTAGGTTTAAATATAAAACCCTATACCGATCAATTTGTGATGCGTGATCTTTACGAGGGCTCCGCCCCCGTACCCCCGAGACCTAAATTATACAAATGATAATGTAATAACATATTCATGTTAGGTTAGGTTAGCGTAACAATTACCAAAAATATCATCTTACAACACAGACAAGATTTATAACTTAGCCAACCTTTTTAAGGTAATTAATTACGTCACGCGTCAAACAATTAAACGTGTTACTTTTTATTTGCTATTGATACTTTTGGATTACTACATTTTTACTCAGAAAAATGTGAGCTTTCAAATGGTATGTTTTATGAGTGTATGTTTAATATTGAAAAATGGAGCGCTCCTAGAGATTATCCTAAATAAAAACATAATTAGGTATATTAAGTGTTTTTCTAAATAAAAATTAAAGTGCAATTAGTAAAGAAATTCAAAGCAAATATAAAAATATATTTTGTGCCTTACAATGTAAATTGCGAGGCATGGTGTGACTAGACACGAGTTTGCTTTTGGAGATTCTTTTGGCTTGTTGGTAAAATCGTTGAGCGAAAAAACGTATTGGCAACGACAACACAAGGGACGCCAAGTTTTCCGCATTTTATATACAATACAATAAAAAAAAGCACGGTGACACCAAGCAAAATTTTCTTCGCGGTATGTTTCTTGTTCATAATGTTTATTTTTTTACTATTGCATATCTGTATGCAATACCGCATACTGTGGACGGATAATCTTAAGGAAAGGTCCCGGTTCTTAATATGTAGTACAGAGATTTAACATATTAATAATATGAAAGATTATATTTTTCTCAATAAAATGCACCCCGCGTTTTTATTTTTATTAAGGATAAGTAATTTTAATTAACGTTTTTAAAGTGAATGGCATGTCTTGCGCCTGGCAGCGTTGTGTGCAAATTAGATAAGTGTTGACCTTAAGGATAATCTTGGTTTGAAAAGTCATTTGCGGGTTAGCTATGGATTGTGAACGTTGTGACTACACTATTTTAAAGCTGTTCTTCGAATTTAATTCCGATTTAAAAAAATTAGCCTTTCTGATTCAGCATAAACTACTTTTAAGAGAAAGAAAGTGCCCAAAGTGTAACAAGACCTGTAAAATAGATTTCAATAGAAAAGCCTTTAGGTGTCGCGCCGAAAAAAAAAGTTCGCGTAACAAAAAAGTTTATCGCTGCGATTTTCAGGAATCTTTATTTAAAAACACTTTTTTTTTCAAAGCTAAATTAGACCCCTTACGAGTGTTATACTTCGTGAAATACTTCTGCTATAATAACTTTAACTTGTAAACCGTTACCAAGGAATTAGATATTTCACAACCTACATTTGTAGATTGGGCAAATTTTTGCAGAGAGGTCTGTATAAGCTACGCTTTTGATTCCATTGAAAAGCTTGGTGGTCCCAGTAAGGTTGTTGAAATAGACGAAGCAAAATTTGTAAAGCGTAAATATAACGTAGGATACCTCTCACGGGCGTACTTCTTAAAGGCCTTCCCGAACTGTGAGGACCGCTTCCACAACTTCCTTCTCCAGGCGGCGAAATTGTATAATCCAGGATATTAATGGGTAGGTAACATTTATATACACGTTAGGTTAGGTTATATTTGTTGAGGGGTTGGGGGAAAGTCATAAAAGAGTGATTTGCGACTGAAACGGATGTCAAATTCGAATAAATCACACAGAAATACATCGGGAAAACATGTTTTATATCCAAAAAAAACTTCCCGGGACGCTTCCTTAAGATTTACCCTGTGGACATTAACAAGCTTTATACTGTTTGTACTGAAGATTCATACTGTAAATTATCTTAGACTAAGCTAGGCCTATCTATGCGAAAGCCAAATTGTAATTTAATCTAGCCTAGCTGAGGCCTACCGTAGCCTTTGTTTTAGATAATTAACCTCAGCCTACTATATTGAAGAGGCATAGGCCTGCCCATTAATTTTCTTAGTATACTTTACTTTATAAGCCTATTATGTTTCATGTTATTTTCTTAGCAGATGGCCTACTAATCATTTGTGGCCTACATACTTTCTTAGTTTTCCTGTTCAACTTAGCATAATCCCATAATGAGGATTAACTGTAATTTATCATCCACAGGTTACTGGGCCTATATAGCATATATTTTTTAATTATCAATTTTTGTCATTTTTATTATGTATCATTTTTTTTCTGGAATATCACTTACAGTATTCTTGTCTCTCTCTTTGCAGACGAGGTTGTCATTGTGGCTATTAGTTATAGCTATTAGTATCAGTATTAGTTGCAGATTGTTATATATTAGCTAAACAGTACCATTATTTAATTTCACATTTATATATCACAACCCAAGTTGTTACGGGTAAAAATCCTCTTTGCATTTACAAATAATTGTTGCACATACAGTAGTTTATTAATTGTTGTCAATAAAATACAAAATTCATATCGACAATTTTTATGATCCTTCCTTCCTTTTTTTATTAAAATTATTTTTGCGCCTCAGTGCCGGATGCCCATCCAGTATTTGGGCGCTGGTGACCCTGGCATTTAATTAATTATCTACATAAAGGTCCATAATAAATTTGACCCTTACAAGTTGATTTGTCCTTGAAATATTCCAAACCGACTAGCGAGTATACCGAAGGCATTTTTCACCATGACTGGTCTAGATAATCGATAGTTGAATATTGGAAGTCTGTCATTCGGGTCTTGTTGGCTGTATGGCTTCATGACATTTATGCGCAATGTATGTAGATGCTTTATCTGCCACAGAAACGAATGGAAATGTTTCTTGTGCATTTGGTCGTGGAGCTGCCTCTGGGATGTTCAATGCATTCTGCTGAAAAAAAAAAGTCCAGAAATTTGTGTGATACAGTACATCACTATCTGATATGCGACAATTAGCCCCTACATCGACCATTATAAATTTGTAATTAGCATTCACAATTGCCATTAGAACAACGCTGAAACCACCTTTGTAGTTGTACAAAGAGCATGAATTAGGTGGTTTGTGTATTGCGACACGTCTGCCATCTATGGCTCCAATGCAGTTAAAAAAGTTCCATTTCATTCCAAATGCACGAGCCTTCCACTCATTCACTGTTTTGGGCATCTGGATCAAAGAACAGTTAAAAAGAAATTAAGTAATAAAGAAATCTATCTTTGTATTGTTTTCAGGTAGACGATGACGGTAAAGAAATTGAGGAGGGTGACAACCAGTCGACATTGTCGCCTACGGCTTTAAAATTTATTTCTCCCACCCCTCAGCATATTCCCAAAAAGGAAAAGATACCATCTCAGACAGCAGCAAAATGAATTGTTGTCTATTGCCTACAATTATCTTCAAAAGCCGGAATCTAATGGAGAAATTACAGCAAAGACGAGGGCTGTCAAATTTAAATGTATGATTGACCAAAGGATCTATGCTGAGAAAGCTATCAATGACATATTATTCGAGGGGCAACTAGGTACGTTGCTTAAGAATTGTGTTAAAATAACTGAATACATCAACATGAATCCATCAATGGCGGAGTCCTCAATTTCTTTATAGCAAAGCAATGAAAACGCTTCAACAGTGATGATCAATGAAAACAACACTAGTTCTTTAGGAAATTACTTTTCGCAATTTACAGATTTAGAATAAATATGAAGTAATTGTGAATTTTGATCTGTGTGTGTTATGATCTTTGTGAAATTATAACCATAGTGTTTTTATAATAAGCATTAAATATTGAATATATATATATATATATATATATATATATATATATATATATATATATATAACATATACACATTCAACTGCAAAGAACACGCAGTATAAATAACGTAAAGAACGACGCTTGTATAGGAGATATTCCGCGCAAGACGAGAGAGAGAAAACGGAACAAATGAAAAAATGAGGTAACCACCTGGGAATCGAACCCGGGATCTTCCGATTGCCGGTCAGACGCGATACCATTACACCATGGACCTCACCCTTCCAAATGCCGTAATTCTTCTACATACTCGCAGAAACCAATGCCCCAAGGGGGCACCTCCCGCATGCCGTAACATTATATACATATATATATATATATTTTTTTTGTTTCAAAGTATGACCGCTCATGGCCACCAAAAGAAAGGTGGCTAGCAGAGCGAACACAGGACGAAGACTGAAATAGCCAGAGCTGGGCACCGCAAACTCAAAATCACTTCCGCAATCGCAAATCCGCAAACTCAAACCTTACCTTCCGCAACGCAAATCCGCAAACTGCTTGCCATTTTTGGTGCCGCAAACGCAAACCATATTTCCAATTTTTACAGTGCTGGGCACTTCCGCAAACCGCAAATTCCGCAATCGCAATTTTAACGATAAAAAGTATCCAAAACATTAAAGAGGTATAAAAAGTTTTTATATCTTTTTAATGTTTAATGTTTTAGCCTTGTTTTTATTAAAAACAAGGCTAAATAATTTATTACAATAAATCACTATTGTAGAAGAAATAAAAATACTACATATATTGATATATTATATTGAACAAAAACACCTCCTCCTCCTCCTCTGCAAGTAAATAGTAAATAAATTAAGTAATAAATTTAATCATTTGAATTTCATAAATTTTGAGACTTAGACACGTTAGAGAAGACTGTACTGTAACTGTAGTAACTGTACACACATTACATTACACAAGTTAAATTAAGTTAACACTGTGACTGTACACAACTTGAACTCACTGTACAACTCAACCCCTCTAGCCTCTACAAGTGTACGCCTCTGGCTTTGTCAACAAGTTCAGTCGTCCTCCTCCAGTAACTGAGCCAAATCCAGTTTTAATAAGTCCATGTTCCCCTTCATGAACACGAGACGTTGGAAGTTGTCAGAGGTCAGGCTGGCCCTTTTGGGCTTCATTATATCTGACCCATGACTAGCGGGCTTGGCCAGTGGCCACGTGGGAAATTTGCGGAAATATTTGCGTTTGCGGTCTTAGTTCCGCAACGCAAATTCACTAATTTGCGATGACTTTGCCGCAAATGCAAATCCGCAAACGAAGAACATACTTCCGCAATTGCGGAATTTGCGGAAGTGTTTGCGGAAGTGCCCAGCTCCGAAAATAGCTAACGGAAGTGAACAATAGATGGGGAGGAGGAGGGGGGGGTGGAAATATCATAGCGGAGTCACAACTGGTAAAGAAGTCGGGAGCGAAAGAGGAAGGAGAACAACCCGGTTACCGAAAAGTAGGGACCTTCCGATAGAATAGCGCCAAGCCTATCACAAGGCCCGACGCTCTCCAAAAAGGGAGGTGGGCAACTGTAAGTGAAATGTTACAATTGGGACATAGGGGCACCCGATCCCCGGCCATCAAATAGCCATGGGTCAGGTGGGTGTGGCCAATACGGAGGCGGGCCAAAGCCGCCACCTTATGGCGCGACCGATGGAAGGAAGAGGCCCAACATCCCAATTTGGGTTTAATCTTGCAGAGTTTATTATTTGTAGTGCCATCTCAGCGACTCTGCCACCGGGAGCGCAAAAACCTACGGAAGCCAAGGATATAATCGGAAAAGGGGAGGGACACGGGCAGTGATGAGCTGCCAAAATTTTAACAACCGGTTCCCTATATAAAAAGTTCTGATTTAAAGGATGTGCCACAGTATGTAGTTTTTGTACCTTTCTCCATAAGAAGTGGCAATGTATTGTCATTGGAGTTGTACTCGTACTTAACAATAAAAAAAAATAAATTTAGAATAAATTTGAAAAGAAGAAAATATGAAGAATATTTAAGTATGTTAGTTATTACTAATTAGGTAGTAATTACAAAATAGCTTCAAGATAACACAAAGAAAGAAATTATTATTTTGAAGAACATTTAAATACATACCTTATTTAATACTAATTAGGTAGTAATTTCCAAATGGCCAGATAGTGCTATTTTTCCTTTGCATTTGAAATTTATTTTGTACGCTGTATTATTTTGTACACCGTTTTATAAGATTATTCGGTTTTAAGATCATTTTATAACAATATTTGTTTTCGTAACAATTTTTAACAACCGGTTCTAAACTGCTTCAAAATTTTAACAACCGGTTCGCGCGAACCGGTGCGAACCGGCTCCAGCTCACCACTAGTGAAACCTGTAGTCGGCACGCGGAACGGGCAGCTCGATCGGCAGCCTCATTTCCAGCCACGTTAACGTGTGCAGGAACCCAGCAAAATACCACCTCCTTGCCACCAGAAGCGACAAGGATATGGCACAGTAGCTGGATTCGTCGGACCAGTGGGTGGACAGGGTCAAAACACTCCAGGCCATCCAGGGCACTGCGGGAATCCGAATAGATGACAAACGACCCATCCGGATGCTCCCGCACCACCTCCAGAGCGCTCAGAATGGCATAGAGCTCCGCCGTGAAAACGGAAGCCTCATCAGGGAGACGGGTACATCGGGGAGCAAGGACAGACGACTGGGGAACAGCCGCGGCCCCAACGCCCCCCGACGACCTCGAGCCATCTGTGAAGACCGCAACACATGCAGAGTGACACGCTGCATGCTGAAGGAACAGAGACCGAAGCAAGGCAGAGTCAGAATCGGCCCTGCGAACGGGGCGAAACGCCCTACAGCACGCAACAGGGGTGCTCTCCCAAGGTGCAACACCCTTGAAAGAGACCGGTATACCGGTGTACCAGGGACACGTACAAACGGAGGAGTGTCCGCCTATCCGCGCCCCATGTAGTATGCGACAGATGTCCCAGCAAATCCAGGGTACGTCTTGTAGACTCGCGCAGCCGGCGAAGGTGGGGAACCCAGCTCAAACGGCTGTCGAAAACCATACCCAAGAAACGTACTGATTGA
Organism: Bathynomus jamesi; assembly: GCA_023014485.1. NCBI lineage: Eukaryota > Metazoa > Arthropoda > Malacostraca > Isopoda > Cirolanidae > Bathynomus > Bathynomus jamesi. The sequence goes on along the minus strand of JAJOZX010000397.1, from coordinate 634,468 downwards.
ACGAGGGCCAGAGGCTGACCCCCGAGTGTAAGGTTAAAGGCCGGGACGGCGCCGGATCCCCGTCTCCTCGACGAAAGGAAGGCCACACACGAAGTCTTCGGGGAAGACAGCGTAAGGCCCACCGACGACGCCCAGCGTTCAACCCGATTGACCGCGAGTTGAACTTGCCTCTCCACGAGGGGGGGACTCGTCCCGCGGCATAGACAGCCAGATCGTCGGCGTAGATGGAACAGCGCACCGAGGGCGGCAGGGCTCCCGGTAGCGCAGACATAACCAGATTGAAGCAGGAGACGCTTAAGACACACCCCTGGGGCACCCCCTCCTCCTGAACATACAGGTCAGATAGGGCCGCCCCCATTACGGACGCGGAAAGTGCGACGGCAGAGGAAGTTATGAAGAAATGTGGGCAAAAAGCCCACAAAACCAAGAGACTTCAAACGGTCCATGACAACTCCCCGACGGGTCGTGTCATAGGCCTTTTGGACATCGAAAAAGACGGCCAGAACAAGATTCCGGCGGGAAAAGGCCTCCCGTACATCATAGCCAAGGAGGAGAAGGGGGTCCAGAGTACCTCGAAATCGACGAAAGCCATACTGGGTCGGGGTGTATAACCCAAGCGACTCCAGTGTAAAGGAAAGTCGGACGGCCACCATCTTTTCAAGGAGCTTGCATAAGCAGCTCGTCAAGGCAATAGGCCGATAGCCCGCCATCTCCGCCGGATCCTTCCCCGGCTTAGGTATCGGGACCACAATTGCCTCCCTCCAACGGGAAGGGAACGACCCCTCAACCCACACCCGGTTGAAAAGATCCAGCAAGAAGTGTAGGGCCATCGGGTGCAGATTCCAAATAAAGTCATACGGAATGTCATCAGGGCCAGGGGCGAAAGAACGACGGGTTGCCAAGGCAGCCCGAAGTTCCCGCATCGTAAAGAGACGGTTATAGGGCTCGTTCCCAGCCGGCGGGAACGTAACATCCGATAAAGGACGATCCGCAGCTGAAGGCGAACGGGAAACCGCAGCAAAAGCACCGGCCAGCCGATCGGCCACAGCAGCAGGATCCAAAAGGAAGCCGTCCCCGTCTCGAAGGACAGGGCGACTAGCAGGGACCGGCTTCCCCTCGATACTACGTACCTTCCGCTACACAGCAGCAGAAGGGGTAAATGAGGAAATGCCGGACACAAAAGCACGCCAAGAGGCCCGACGGGCCAACTTGAGAGTCCGGCGGGCGAAAGCCTTCGCCCGCCGTATCTCAATCAAGTGGTCCGCGCGCCGGGTGCGGTGGAAGCGGCGCGTTGCCCTCTTCCTCTCGCACACCGCCTGGTGACATGCTGGAGTCCACCACGGGACGCTACGCGTCCGCGGGTTACCGGAAGATCGAGAAATACAGTCCTCCGCGACGCTCATCACCACCCGCTCGAAGAACTCCAAGCTCTCATCCACAGAGCCAAAGCTCAACACCGAACGGACAATGACGGAACGAGCTCTGAAAGATGGCCAGTCAGCCCGCGCAAGGCACCACCTCGGTCGAGACGAGACACCCGGCTGCGGTCCGACCGGCTCAAGACAGACTGGGTAATGACCACTGCCATTAGAGTCCCCCAACACCTTCCACGAAAAATCGAGTAAGGCATCGAGGGACACCAAGGAGAGATCAATACAGGTAGATGAACCCGTGGGTTCGTGGAAGTAGGTAGGTTCACCGGAATTGAGGCACGCGAAGGAAAGTTCCTCCATTAAGGAGAGCAACATACCAGCAACATTAGTCGACCGGACATCTCCCCAAGCCGGGTCACGACTGTTAAAGTCCCCGAGGAGGAGAAACGGTCGAGGCAGTCGCAACACCAACTCGCGAACCGCGTCGCGAGAAGGAGGGTCATGAGGAGGAATATAAATCGAGCAGGCAGTGTACTGGCGATCTAAAAAGAGCCGCACAGCCACAGCCTGCAAGGAAGTACGAAGAGGCACACCTCGCGAGGGTAATGAATGGTGTACATAAATCGCCGCACCCCGCCGCCGTGTGTGCTCATCCGGGGTGCAAGGGAAGCCAACATAGCCAGAGAGACGAGGGAGCCCCCGCGCAGCCAGGAGTCTCTCCTGGAGACAAACACATGAAGGCCGCTCGCTCTCCAGCAGGGATGCAAGGTTCTCCCAGTTAGCTAAAAGCCCCCTACAGTTCCAATGCAAAATGGAACTGTAAGGGGAAGTGGCATTATAAGAAGCAGAGAAGGCAGAGAAATAGCCACGGACTAAGCTGAGCAGCAAACTCAACGGTCCGTAACCAGGGACGGAATCGGCTTCCCCGACTCACCCCGAACGGGGGGGGGTAGGGGCCACCGACCCCGCAGCTGCTTCACCCGTAGTAGAACGAGAGGTGGAAAGTGGAACAGGGAGTTCAGAGGGGGCTCCCCTGAGGGGGGGAGAGACGACGAGATGGGCCCAGCCGAAACCCCCGACTCCCCACCAGAGGGGGGCCGGGGAGAACCAGATGCTCTAGGGCTCGTCACACCAGACAAGTGCTGACGAGGGGGGGAGGAAAGGTCCACCACAGGTGGGAGAGGTAGATCCAGGAGAGAGACCCGACCACTCTCAGCAGGAGCCGAAGGGAGAGAGACTCCATGAAGAAGGGCCAGGCTCCTCTCGACCGGGTCCACCATAGGAACCGAGTCAGTAATCGAGGGTGTCATGGGCGGTGTACCTCAACCGACACCCGGACACTAGTTGGGGCACCGAGAGGCGACGCCTCACCAGCCCTCCGTATAGGAGGGGGAGTCCCGAGCGGATCAGGAGCGGCGCACCGCTTCCCTTCCGGTGAGGAAGGGGAAGCAGGGCGAGCAGCGGTCATGATCGGGTCTGGAGGACTCCGACTCCGATCACGGCGATGCTTCCTCCTCCCCTTCGGGGCATCACCTTCCCCACCCGAGAGACGAGTAGGCAAGGATCCAGACCCCAAGGCCGGAGAGGGAGAAGGGGCACCTGTAGGCAGGGAATCAGATGGGATGTCCGAAAGTGAAGCAGAGAGACAAGAAGGTCCCGCGGCGCCAGGGACCGCACCTCGAATTCAAACTTGAAAACGGGGCAGTCCCGAGAGGAGGAAGGGTGGACCCCAGAGCAGTTCGAGCACCGCGGAGGGTTCGTGCACGGGGTAGGGTGCGCAGGCCCACCGCAGCGGACACACAGCTTACCCTCACGGCGGCAAGCAGAGCTAACATGGCCGAACCGGGTCAGGCACATACGGTCGCACCGAAAACTCACACGACCGGCGATCACCCACGCCCCAGAACACCTGGGCCGGAGGCACAAGGGAGTCAAAGGTCAGGAGCAGACGAGCGGACGGGGTCAGAGCACCATCCCGGCGCGACGAAAAGCGGAAGACCTTCGTTACCCCCTGCCTGGGGGACAAGATCCTCCTGCAACTCGCCAACCGGGATTGACAGCAGACGGGAAGCGAAAATGGTGCCCTGACAGCTATTCAATTGCGGATGGGGAGTCACAGAAACTCTGCAACCAAAAACATCCTGCAACTGTAGAAGGGACTCAGTCACCCCCGAAGAACGGGACTTCAAAAGAAGAGACCCATCCTTCAGAGGGCGGATATCATAACGACAGGAAACTCCCACCGTCTTAAGACGCTGAAACACCCGTTCCGAGTTGCCCGGAAGGGAGCCAGCGGAAGGGCGGAGAACAAGGAACCTGTCCACCGGACAGAAATTGATAGTAGGGACAGGCCGCGAAGACCCCGCCCTACGGCCACCACGAGTCCAGCCACGAGAGCCAGACGTCGCAGAGGACGAGAGGGGGCCATACGGCTTTAGGGTCAATCCAGCAGAGGCAGAGGCCGCTAAACGACCAGAAGTAGAAGTCTTATCCAAATCCAAGGCGGGCCAGAGTCGTCAACAGGAGGGGATTGGAGTTTTGAAAGTGAACCCATAAACAATAACATTACAAAAGAGACAGCCTCGGACCCAAGGCAATGCACCATCCGCCGCTGCATCCTTCAAGGCGCAGGCCCAACGTCCCGGGTAGTCCGCCCCCCAACCCGACTGTCGTTTTAAAAACAGCAGATTGGCTCTACGGAGATTTGTCCATAAAGTGCCTAACAAAGACTCAATCCAGACGCAGCAGCGGTCCGGGTGCCCGTACCGTCCCCAGAGCACGGCTCAGCCACGGAGCGATGCCCCCCGGCGGGTGCACCCGATGACCCCAAGACTGGAAAATACAAACAGAGGGGGGGGGGATATTACAATTGACAGAGGCCCAAGACCGAGTCAAGACAAAATAAATTCCGGAAGATATAGGAAAAAAAGGGGAGCAAAAAGAAAAGGAAGGGAAAAAAAAAAAAAACGCAACTAGGTAACTCTTCGCCCACACCCCGCGAGGAGTTGAGGAAACCACAACAACCCACGAGGTGTACGAGCCCCCTCGGCCCGGCAAGCCGGAGTACCTAATCGAGGGGGTTTGAATATATATATATATATATATAATATATATATAATATATATATATATATATGAATATTTATAGGCTAATTAGATTACAATTTTAGTATATAGTAGTAGTATCGGCGATCATTGGTCAAAACTATGTATGGCAATAAATAAATATATCATATAACAGAATGTTATTTTCTTTATTTACTGTAAAAACTCCATCAAGACACTCGTTATCACTTCACACGTTTCAATGATAATCACCACTTAATGTTGAAGGAGCAATAATTGCTGAATATTTTGTCTTCAAAGGATCTTTCCGTGGCCAAGAAACGGTGTTACAGCCAGTGTGCGAAATTCCCGCTGGCCCGAGGCCAGTTGTTTTCACATCGGATCAGTAGTTTTCATAAGACAGCTGGTCCGAGTGTTTTAAGTTAAAACATCGCTGGCCGCTCGGACCAGCTGTCTTATGAAATTACTGATCTGATGTGAAAACAACTGACCTCGGGCCAACGGGCCAGCAGGAATTTCGCACGCTGGTTACAGCCAGCGTTTGGTCAGCAGAAATAGCTTCTCATCAGACATGGGGTCAATTACTGGGTTTCTATTACTATTACTTTTGATTCCTTCTATTACTTTAATTTTCATCTATTACTATTACTTGGTCATCTATTACTATTACCCATGTCTGCTTCTCATACATATGCTTTACCTCATTATTTTTGGAGCCACTAATTGTAGTAACTCTTCAAACGTTGTATTGTTCATTCGTAAGTAATTCTTAAAAGATTTAGAAGTAGAACAAACAAACAAACTTTAATTAACACCTACAGACATACTAATTGTGTTACATGTAAAGTATGTTATAATAATTGATTAATTTACCTATACTGTACTTTCGAGTATAAACCCCTCAACAAATGTGATGTCACAATTCTCTCACCCAAATAATCTCTAATTCTGCTGCTGAATTATTGGATAAGTTAAAAGATGAGCTCAGGAATCAGAAACATATATGCGCAAAAGCTGACATATGGTCTACGAAGCATAGAAGCTTCATTGAAGTGACGGCACACTGGGTGAGTAGGCCAAGGACCTAGGGGAATTTTACATGTAGTTAGCATTAAGATGTCTATTACATATTTAAATTAAGTAGTCAATAATTGTTAGAAAATCTAGAAGAGGAAGAACCATTGTTGTCCCAAGGCGATACGATGACTAAGCTGATTGATGCAGCATTGCTTGTATATATATTAAGTTAAGGTGTGTATATACATCCATCTCATAATTGTAAGGTTAGTGAAAAATTAAATTAATTTAGAGCTAGCATTTTTGAGCTCTTGTGGCATCATTGTTTGGTCACACTGTTGGCATCATTTTGAGACGCTGCGCGTCTTTCTACTCGTTTGTGGAAGGTCGTACGTAAAGGTGTGGTTTGATAGAGAGCTCTCTTGCAATTCAGTTTGGTTGTTTAGATACATGATTGTTGCATCGTGCAATAGTCCAGGTTGCGTTGTTGTTGCAAGGTTCATAAAGAAGACCACAAATAGTACCCTTTTGTTTACCTTTTAAGTTCATGTAATTTAAGGTCTAAGGTAGGCCCGCATCGAGTCAGCAACCCTGAGGTTACCCTGAGGTAGGACCTAATAGGATCTCAAATCCGTAAGTTTTAATTTAGCTTAACTTGGGCTTTAGGTAGAACTTGCCCTTTAGAATTTGGCCGTTCACGGCTCAGCTGGGATTTCGAACCCGACAAATAAATAAAATAACATGGTCCTTCAGAACCGGATTTCTACCCCAAGACTGAGTCAGTGACCATTTTTCGGCAAAGTTCTGATTGTGCAAATTGTATCCCAAGTTAGGCCTAGACGGGTTGAGTATTATTGAGTTAAGGTCCCAGGGTAAAAAGTTTGGTCGCCCAATTGCGAAACTTGGCTAGTCGTCTGTCGTTTTTTTGGCCTACTTTTTTTCCGGTTTGGTTAATTTTGGGTTATTATTGAATTAAGGTCCCAGGGTAAAGTTTGGTCGCCCAATTGCGAAACTTGGCCAGTCGTCGGTCGTTTTTGGCCTATATTTTTTCTGGTTTGGTTAATTTTGGGTCATTATTGAATTAAGGTCTGGGGTGGAAAATTTGGTATTCCATACTGGTGTTTGGTTAGTACCCCACTCAGCAATTCAGTTTATTTGAAAGTAAAATTTGCGTTTGATCAGTTGGTTAAGTATTTCTGCCAATTCAGCTCATTTGGTATTGAGCCCAAGGGTTGTTTACATTGAAGATGAGTGCATCTGAATTGAACAAATTTATAAAAAGGAGAAGTGCCTACAAAGGTCTAATTACAAAGGTCATTGCCACTATAGATTCTGCCATAGAGCAAGAGGATTTACGCTTAGTGACTGCGAAGCTTGCCATATTAGAAACTAAAAAGGTTGCTCTAAGTGAGGTAAATGTTAAAATTGAGGCTCTTATAGAAGAGGATGAAATAGAAAATAACATAATTTACTTTGAAGAGATTATTGATGATATGACTAACGTAGGCCTCCGAGCAAAAGAGTTTAGCAGCTCAGTACAGTTAGAGACCAGGTCTAATAATGAAACACAACACTCAACAAATGATGCTTGTGAAGTTAAGGTTAACAGATCTGTAGTTCAATTACCGAGGCTTGTACTCAAAACATTTTCTGGGAGTATTCAGGAATGGCAAGGATGGGCAGACAGTTTTCAATCAGCAGTTCATTCTAGTCAAGTGTTAAGTGCCGTGGAGAAGTTTAATTATTTGCGGTCCCTCTTGGAAGGGGAGGCAGCAAAGACTATAGCAGGATTAGCATTAACAGAGGCTAATTATAATGTGGCTTGGGATATATTAAAGAAACGGTTTGGTAAGCCAGAGATCTTAATTAAAAGCCACCTCCGTGCACTTTTAACTATACCTCCTGTTAATAATCCTAATAGTGTCAAGGAGTTACGGCAGGTATATGATGAATTTGAAATTAGAACTAGGTCGCTGGACAACTTGGGTGTAGGAATGGAAAAGTATGGTATAATGTTGGTTCCTACACTGGAGTCTAAATTGCCTAGCTCATTTTGCTTGAATTAAGTAGGGGACACTCTGCAGAACATGTGTACATCCCCTTCGCAGATGTTGTCTTTTAGGCACAGAATTAGCAAGACGAGAGGGAGTTGAGTTGCACAGTGGGATGGTAAACAAGAGGACAAAGGCAGGCACAGCACCAAAGTTTCCACAAAAGGAATAGCCCAGGTACAGTGTCAGCTCTACATGCCTCTCTGAGAATAAATTAAAGGGAATCAAGGAATGTATATTTTGCGAAGGCAACCACAAGTCATATAAATGTGAGGTGGCTGAGGGCCTTACCTTTGAGGAGAGAAAGGACAGGGTACTAAGTCCACAGCATGTTTTAAAATGTTTTTTGAAAGGTCATAGAGCAAGGTTTTGTAAGTTTAAAATTTTGTGCAAAAAATGTCATGGTAGGCATCAGCCATTATTGTGTGAAAACACACTTAGTAGGCCTACCCCAGAAGTAGAGACATCAGTGGCACATTGCCACTGCTATGCAAGGGAGTAAAAGTAAAGGGGGATTATTGCAAACAACGCAGCCTTATTAATTGGGAATGAGGGAGAAGCTACTGTAAGAGTGTTGTTTGATAGTGGTAGCCAGTGTAGTTTTATTAAGACCAGAATTTCCAGAAAATTGAAGTCTAAAGAACTTAAGAGGGAAAATTTAAGAATTTCTGGGTTTGGGGGTTCCGTTCAAAACCGAACCAAATTTAAGAAGGTAGAAGTTCTGGTTAAAGGGTTGTTACCGCAAAGTCCCACTATCAAGGTCCAAGCTGTAGAGATTGAGGAACTTTGTGCTCCAGTCACTACTTGTTTAGATATGGCATGTGTCCAAGAATTGCAAGTTAAAGGAATTAATTTGGGCAATAATAAGTTTGAGGGAACAGAAGATATTAGTCTTTTGATTGGAGCTGACTATTATTGGGACTTCATCACTGGTAATATTGTCCGTACATCTCAAGGCCAGTAGCTATTGAAAGTAAGCTAGGCTGGATGCTACATGGTAGTTATTGCAATGAAATGGAAGTTAAGGCTCTCTTTGTTAAGATTGAGGAGAACAGCCATGGTCTGAAAGGCATTTGAAAGCATTTGGGAACTTGAATCTATTGGTATAAAGGACAACAGGCAAGTATAGTGAACAATGATGTTTTAGAGCACTTTGAAAAAGGGATTGGGTTTAGAGATGGTTGCTATGAAGTTGGTCTACCATGGAAGGATTCTTGCAACCCGGTTCAAACCTTCAGCTAGCTAATCGGAGGTTGGAGACTTCATTGTACAGGCTAAGAAAAAATGAGTTGTTGTTAATTGAATACGATGAGGCCATCCTAAGTTATGTAAGGGAGGGCTATGCTGAAAGGTGCAAGGTGAGCTGGTGAGCCAGGAGGCACATTATCTGCCACACCATGCAGTGGTACGGCGAGACAAAACTACACCAAACTGAGGGTAGTTTTTGATGGCTCAGCCAAGGACAAAGGTGTGTGTCCTTGAATGACTGTTTGGATGCGGGCCAAATTTAAATGCAGATTTATTTTCCTTGTTACTGAGATTCAGGTTTTAGAGTAGCATTGACTGCAGATGTGAAGCAAGCTTTTTTGCGGATAAAGTTAAAACCAGAGGACAGAGATGCAGTAAGGTATCTGTGGGTGGATACGAAAGACTTGTTGGAAAATGAACCTAAGGTTCAAGCATATAGAATGAAGTCAGTGTTGTTTGGCCTCAGCTCTAGTCCATTTCTGTTGGCAGCTACTATGCAGTACCATTTTAAGAATATTCTGAAGTCTATCCTAACACTATTGAACACATAAGGAAAAATTTTTATGTTGATGATTTGCTATGTTCCGTGGATAATACAGAAATGGCTAAACAGATATTCATGGAGGCTAGAGCTATAATGAGGGAGGCTGGCATGGAGCTCAGAAAATGGCAGACCAATCATTCGCAATTACAAGAGTTTATGAGTCATTCCTCTGTAGTACCTGACGCAGCAGCAAGTATTGAGGATTCTGGTATTAAGGAGTTGTGGGCAATAGACGCAAAGGTGCTAGGCATCGTTTGGCAGCAAGATGATGATTTGTTTACCTTCAATGGGAAATCTTTAGTAGAGCTGGCCGAGAATGAGACAAGGTGGACAAAACGTACAGCTCTTAGTTTGGCTTCGAAGGTCTTTGATCCTCTTGGATTCCTGGCTCCATTTGTGATAAAGTCAAAAATTTGGTTTCAGAGCCTCTGGGAAATTGGACTTGGTTGGGATCAAGAGTTACCTGATCATATGGTGGTAAGGTGGAAATATTGGTTCAAAGAATTGGCACATCTTGGAGACATTGAAATCCCAAGATGGTACTTTGGAGAGTTGAACAATAGTCCAGACAATTTGGAGCTGCACATCTTTTGTGATGCAAGTGAGGAAGCCTATGCAACTTGTATTTATAAGAGGCGCATTGCAAGAAGAAGTAAGTTGCAGGTTGGTTGCTGCAAAGAGTAGAGTAGCACCTTTGAAAAGGCTTTCTGTTCCAAGGTTGGAATTGATGGGTGCCGTTATTGCTAGTCGGCTTGCAATTACAGTGCGAAAGTCTTTGGCCCTCTATGAAATTCCAAGCTATTATTGGACAGACTCCACTATAGTTTGGCACTGGTTAAGAAGTCAGGCAAGGAAATGGAAACCATTTGTTGCCAATAGGGTGGAGGAAATTCAAGCGCACACAGATCCCAAGCAATGGAAGCATTGTCCAGGCATCCAAAACCCCGCTGATTACCAACACGAGGAATTTCGTGTGAAAGATCTTTCACAATCAAGTTTGTGGTGGAATGGGCCAGAGTGGCTAAAACTTGGAAGTGAAAACTGGCCTTCTAATCAGCCTATTGTAGGAGAATGCCAGGCTGAAGAAGCATGGGTGAGTGAGGTGAGAAAATGCGCTGTGAACAGTTGTCAAGTTATGCAGCAGGACCCCATATTGAGGCTTGAGGACATTAGCAGTCTGAAAAGATTGTTAAGAGTGACAGCATGGGTATATAGATTTACCACAACATTAAGGGAGAAACAAGAAGGGAAGGAATTCTGAACAGTAATGAGATTCAGCAAGCCAGGAAATACTGGGTGGTATATATGCAGAAGAAAAAATTTGGTGAAGAGAGAGAATTGCTCACCAGCCATCCATTACAGGTTCTACCAACACATTCTGCGCTCAAGGGTTTGGATGTGTTTTTGGATCAGGATTTATTGAGAGTAGGAGGTAGACTACAGTTTTCTGGGCTTCCAGAGGAGAAGAGACATCCAATTTTGCTACCTTCTGGGGAGCACTTGTGGACCTTTTGATCCTGGATACTCATCATAAGCTGTTACATGCTGGAGTTAGAGAAGTGATAATAGAGATTAGACAACAATTTTGGATTCTCAAAATTAGACAAGTAGTGAAAAAGGTCTTGCATAATGTGTGGTTTGCAAGCGTTGGAGTGCAAAGCCTTATTATGAAAAGGTGGCTCCACTTCCAAGAGAACGGTGTGTCTATACTGCCCCATTTGATGTAGTGGGAGTAGACTTTGCAGGGCCAGTCTATGTGTATGAGCGAGGGGAGTCTAACAAAGGTTATATATGTCTTTTCACCTGTGCTACCACCAGAGCAATCCATTTGGAGCTGGTAAGCAACTTAAGTAGTGATGTATTTCTTTTGGCCTTTAAACGGTTTGTGAACAGAAGGGGTTTCCCAAATAAAATCATATCGGATAATGCAAAAACCTTCAAAAGGCTGCAAAGGAACTCCAAGAAATTTGGTCCTTGCTAAAAGAGGAAGGATTCCAATCCTACTTTTCACACCAAGGGGTACAGTGGAGTTTATTGTTGAGAGAGCACCATGGTGGGGAGGATTTTGGGAAAGGCTAGTGAGAAGTGTAAAGTGTCCATTAAAGAAACTTTTAGCTAATGCTCATTTGAGCAAAGAAGAATTCTCTACTGTTTTATGTGAAGTAGAAGCAATGGTGAACAGTAGCCTATCACTTTTGTTTACAATAGTAGGCAGGATGCAGAGCCATTGACACCAAATCATTTTCTTTGTGGTAAACGATTAACATCAAACCCCAGTGTGCCAGAAGACTTGCAGCCCATCCAGAGCACTCAAGGAGAGTTAACCAGACGGTTCAGGTACCTTGAAGAGCTACAAGATCAGTTATGGAAGAGGTGGCAGATGGAATACTTGCAGAACTCAATTATTACCCATCAGGCAAGGTAAAGGGCTCCAATGCAAATTGTATCAAGGTGGGAGAAGTGGTAATGATTGGGGGAAAGACCAAGGCAATGCTGGAAGCTTGGCATAATTGAAGAGTTGTTTGTTGGCAAAGACAATTTAGTTAGGTCTGCACTGGTAAAGACTTCAGGAGGAAAGTTAAAGAGACCTATACAAAAACTCTATGCTTTAGAAATCAGCAAAACACAGATAGTCAAGATGAAACATTTGAGTTACAGCCTCATGAAGAAGGCTTGGCTAACCTTGCAGAAGGTAATGACAACAATGCCGCTTCGGTGGGGAGTGTTAGAAAATCTAGAAGAGGAAGAACCATTGTTGTCCCAAGGCGATACGATGACTAAGCTGATTGATGCAGCATTGCTTGTATATATATTAAGTTAAGGTGTGTGTATATATCCATCTCATAATTGTAAGGTTAGTGAAAAATTAAATTAATTTAGAGCTAGCATTTTTGAGCTCTTGTGGCATCATTGTTTGGTCACACTGTTGGCATCATTTTGAGACGCTGCGCGTCTTTCTACTCGTTTGTGGAAGGTCGTACGTAAAGGTGTGGTTTGATAGAGAGCTCTCTTGCAATTCAGTTTGGTTGTTTAGATACATGATTGTTGCATCGTGCAATAGTCCAGGTTGCGTTGTTGTTGCAAGGTTCATAAAGAAGACCACAAATAGTACCCTTTTGTTTACCTTTTAAGTTCATGTAATTTAAGGTCTAAGGTAGGCCCGCATCGAGTCAGCAACCCTGAGGTTACCCTGAAGTAGGACCTAATAGGATCTCAAATCCGTAAGTTTTAATTTAGCTTAACTTGGGCTTTAGGTAGAACTTGCCCTTTAGAATTTGGCCGTTCACGGCTCAGCTGGGATTTCGAACCCGACAAATAAATAAAATAACAATAATGAAGAAAATTAACTAAAGCCTCTCTCATAGGTTGGTGATACTTACACTTAGCAACCTAACCTCTATTTACATATGCGTACAGACTACAGCATCCAGCTAGTTACACATGCGTATTTTAGTAATATACGCGTGCCGATCTCTTTTAAACGGCTTAATATTGCTGCTTTTACTTCGGATCGACGAATACAATCTGAGGCGACGATATGCTGACTTGGCATGCAGAAGATTCCGTGGAGTTCACACTTAACGACAGAATGGCAGAAATGCTTGATGACATCAATGGAGATGTCAACATCAACTATCGAAAAATAACAGCAACTGTCACTGACAATGGCTCCAATTTTGTAAAAGTCTTCAGATTATTTAATACCAACAGTAAATGATGATGATGATCGTACAACTAGAGATGGCAGTGACAAATATTGATATTCCTCAATTGAGTAGAGATGGTAGTTTTCAAAATGACGAAGATAAGGACGAACAAGAATTGATGTTTCTCTCTCCACAGTTGGAAAACAACGGTCAAGATAAAGAAATTAAATTGCCTAACCAGATGCGTTGTGCTAGTTACACATTAAATTTAATATGTACAACTGATGCTGCAAAAGCACTGAAAAAAAATCACCAACATTTGCTAAACTTAATCATGTAATAATGGGCAAATGTTCTAGCTTATGGGCATGTGCTGGCAAACCAAAGACTTCAGAAATGATCGAAGAGACATTACAATGTCAGCTCAGATACTTGTGTCCAACAAGATGGAATTCATTATATGATATGGGTAGTTGGGAGGTAACGAAAATGGACCACTGAGTAGGTAGGTAGTTAATCTAACAATTATTAAACTCCTTTTATGTCACTGACTGGGTGCATGAAACAAATTGGTTGCTCACCAGAGTTATTCACCACACTAGTATTTATATACTGTGTGATAGAGCGTGCTTGATGGTACTGATACACACTACCAATCAACGAAAGAAAAAAGAAAGAGGACGCTGATGGAAAAAGCCGAAAACAAAAGACTTGTATGAAAAACGGCATGGCGACCGGGAAGGCTTGAAACAGAAAACCATCTCTACCAGCAAGTGCGCTCAGAAATTAAGCAACTAGAAGAAAGATTCCGGTAAGAGATCAGGCCTGACTAAGGAGACCAGACTTATCTAACAACACACTCAGTGAACAATTGTATTTCTAAACCCCAGTTTAGTGATAACATTTTAGCTAGGTCCAGTTAAATTAGGCCTACATTGTGGTCTAAGACCTAGCATCAACTCATAGCTTAACAAAGGCTAAAGTAAATTACCCTAACCTAATTTAGTGAGGAATCCTACTGTGGACCTCAATTTACTCTACCCGCTGTGGACCATTTCCGGAATCTCTAGGCTGACCTCTACAAGCCTAGGCTTAACCTACTTTACAGTTAGACTGAAGATATTAGGGGTGGGATAATTGGAGACCAATTCATAGAGAGTATTTCTCACAATGGGTAGACACGGGCAGACGCGAGCCGAGAGCCTAAGACTGAGAGTGAGCGACATGTAGTGTGATGTGAGTGATGAGTATTATGGTTTGTGTTAGTAAATTTTATTTGTAGGTCATTGTAATTCAGTATAATATTAATCTCATATTGTTTGTCTTTGGAACCTAACCTATTTTTCTCATAAGATCTTTAATAATAGATAATGCGGACCGCGATATCGCGGGGTTTCTTGGAACGTAACTCCGCGGAATCCGTGTATTCTACGGTTATCACTAATCTAGCATAGTCAATAAAGTTTTTCCAAAATTACCTTCTCATAGTGGAAGATGTACTGATATGTCTTACATGATGGTTGGTTGATGGGGTTGTTTGACTTTCTTCGCAACAGCGCCGGCTCTTCCATTACGCAGATCACGCAGTGTGCGTGGGGCCCCGCGAGACGGGAGAGCCCCCAGCGAGCGGTATAAAAAAATTAATTAATTAATGAATGATTGACAGAAATAAAAAAAATGGGCCAAATTTTTATTTTTTAAAATTCTTCCAGCGCCATTAATTTTTTCCATAAAAAATCTAGCAATTTTTGTTGTTGTTAAAATAATAAAAATAAAAATGTAAACAAACGCCTAATGTGTGCCATCAGATCTGCAATCTCAGAAGATGACTGCACTGGAATTGCGTGGTTACATACACGAGAAGCAGCTGATAGAGTTATATCCAAACCTATGATTGCTCTCAGAATTGCAGTCACTCTTCCACTGACCGTAGCCACAGCTGAAAGGAGCTTCTCCAAGTTGAAGCTAATTAAAATATACCTCAGGTCAATAATGGCACAAAAACGTCTGAGTGGGCTTACCATCATGAGCATCAATCGGGAGGTAGGCCGGAAGCTGTCCTATGGTGATATTATTGATGAATTTGCAATAAAAAAAAGCCAGAAGCGAAAGGTTTTGAATGTATGTGATATATATACTATATATCTATCTAAATAAACTTATTAGATTTTTGTATATTTAATTGTATATAAACCATTTTATTGTGCTATATATATATATATATATATATATATATATATATATATATATATATATATATATATACACACATATATTACACACACACAGGGTGTTTGAAAACTTTCCGTACAAATTGTAATGGGGGATAGGCAACACCAAGACAAACCCTTTTCGTCTATAAGTGTATGTCCGCTGACGTCACCATTCGGCGCGACAGGGCGCCGCTGCAATTGGCTAAAAGGTGAAGTGGGCTAGACTCGCGCTTGCCGCGGGCATTCTTAAATCGGACGTAGTACGCGTAACATGGAGCGCTTCACGACTGCTGAGATGGCTGACATGCATATGGTGTATGGGGCTGCCAATGGAAACGGAAGAGCTGCGGTGAGGTTGTACCGACAGCGCTTCCCAAACAGACGTGTGCCAAACCACCAAACGTTTGCGCATTTGCATCGGCGACTGCGAGAAACTGGAAATTCCATGCAAACATGCATGACACTGGTCGGGAGAGAAACGTGCGCACTCCTGACATGGAAGACGAAATCCTACGGCGATTTGAGGACAATCCAAGCGCAAGCACGCGAGGTGTTGCACGTATCCTCGGTGTGAACCACGACCTGGTCTGGAGAGTGTTGCACGAGCAGCAGTTACATCCGTTTCATCGTCAGAGAGTCCAGGCATTACAACCTCGGGATTACCCTCTTCGTGTGGAATTCGCACGCTGTTTCTCCAGCAGACAGCGGTGCAGCCTAATTTTCCGGCTTATGTGCTGTTCTCAGATGAGGCTTGTTTCACACGTGAGGGTGTGTTTAACATGCACAATTCTCACGTGTGGGCGCACGCAAATCCACATGCTACACGGGTGCATGCTCATCAAGAACGGTTCGCCGTCAATGTTTGGGCGGGTATTGTCCATGGCAAGTTGATTGGGCCGTACCTGCTGCCTGCCCGACTCGACGGGCGGGTTTATCGGATATTTCTTGAAGAAACGTTGCCGGAACTGCTGGAAGATGTTCCCGTGGCTATTCGTAGACGAATGTGGTTTCAACACGACGGGGCCCCAGCACACTCCAGCAACGATGTGCAAATGCGCAAACGTTTGGTGGTTTGGCACACGTCTGTTTAGGAAGCGCTGTCGGTACAACCTCACAGCAGCTCTTCCGTTTCCATTGGCAGCCCCATACACCATATGCATGTCAGCCATCTCAGCAGTCGTGAAGCGCTCCATGTTACGCGTACTACGTCCGATTTAAGAATGCCCGCGGCAAGCGCGAGTCTAGCCCACTTCACCTTTTAGCCAATTGTAGCGGCGCCCTCTCGCGCCGAATGGTGACGTCAGCGGGCATACACTTATAGACGAAAAGGGTTTGTCTTGGTGTTGCCTATCCCCCATTACAATTTGTACGGAAAGTTTTCAAACACCCTGTGTATATATATATATATATATATATATATATATATATATATTAGGGCCCCCCCAAAGATATTTGCGCGTAGGGCCCCCAAAAGGTTGGAGCCAGCACTGCTTTGCAACGTGCAAAATCATGTAACATAGGAGACTTACAGCTTTTCGTGGGATCCGAACTATGGATCGCTGTATAGTTTAGATGCTGAAGGCAGTTTCCCATCCAACTAAGTCTACAACCCAGACCCAGTGTTGGTTAACTTTAGTGATCAATGAAAAATGGTGTTACAACATTGATTATGACATATATATCAGAAATTATTCATGTGAAAATGCCTGAGCTTATAACCACCAGTGAGTAGCCAGATAGGTTTATACGTTTTTGAAGTGAAGATGAATGTAATGTTAAATGGACATTGTGAAAGGAAATTATATTATTTGAATATCATACTAGACTACAATCTCAGGAGATTTATTACATAATAATACTGATGTTTCTTTTTTGGAAATTTAGGTCTTGAAAATAAAGCTTCGTAAATGTCTACCATCCCGTAGTACGCATCCCATTTTGTTTTTTTCTTAATTTTTGCAACTGAGGCCTAAGGTAGGCCCACATCGAGTCAGCAACCCTGAGGTAGGACCTAATAGGACCTCCAAGTCCGTAAGTTTGTTTTAGTCTAGCTTAACTTAGGCTATAAGTTAAAGTAGCCCCTCAGAGCTTGGCCGTTCAAGGCTCAGCTGGGATTCTGAACCCAATCAAAATAAATAAAAATAACTATATAGTGCAACCAATAATTGTTTAAAAAATAAATTCCGGTATGAGCAAAGGAGGCCCTGCTTGAGCTTGGTCTCCATATCGCCCATAGCCTCGCAGCCACATTGACCGTCAGACGCGTTTTCTCATGCTTTTAATATCTTTAACATGGCAACCAGGGAGGCTCCCGCAAGTTCGGCCTCCTGGCGTGAAAATAAGCTAACTATTCGCCCCTCTGTCTTTTCATTTTCTTAGCAGAATTAATGCTACAGTAGACTGTATATTATGTGAAGTACAGTACTTTCAAAATTCGATATATTTAAGACATGGAATTAATTACAAATTAATTGTAATCATCAACAAAATGTTAGTAAAAGCAGATGAAAATATTATATAAAAGAAAACTTTTCTTGACACTATAAAAGATGAGAAACATTCCTTATTATTTAGATATTTATACAGTGCGTTCGAGAAGTCTCTCCGCAGTCAACGTGCTTGTTGTCAAGAGTGTTTGACAACAAATGTAGACGAGTTGCTCTGTGCCTGCAAAATGGTGGAAACCATTTTCAACACATGCTGTAAAATCAAAAGGTTATGTAATAAAATCACTAAATCATGGTTGAATGAAAACATTGTAGTTTTTCAATTTCCTATGCGTTTGACATAGCACTGCGGAGAGACTTTTCGAACGCACTATATAATAAAACCTATGTATTACAATAAGGGAGGTCCGACCTCCTATGCCTCCTCTGAGGAGCCGCCACTGGTGCCTACTACCATTTCAACGCCCCTGGAAGCAACCTCACTTCTGCAAGATTCAAATGTCTCATATTGTCAGTTCGAAAGAAGATTGTGAGTAGAGAGATGTTTAAGCATCTTCCTATTATGGACAGATTCAAAAACTTTAGAAAAGCAAAAAATAAAAGCAGTTGGACGATGGTTGAAAGGTTGAGAGCAGTCACCCTTCTTTGGGACAGGCTGAATGAAAGTGAACTTCCAGCAGGAAGGAAAAGTACCAAATGAAAGACAAAGACGAAAGAGTTTGCCTAGGCTGGGTGTCAGCACAGAAGCACAGTTCTTGAGAACAACAAGAGGGACACCATCAGGACCGTACACCTAGAGTTAAGCCCAGATGGGACGGAAAAAACATCTTTGGAAGAGATTTTAATTTCAGACATAATTAAGTGAGAGGGAGAAGGAGATGGAGGAACAGAACCGGAATCGTCCAAGGTTGAATTGGAGGCGAAAGTCTGAGCGAAGAGTACAGCTTCCTCAGGAAAGAAAAAGTAGTAAAGTTGGAGAGGTTTTTGGCTAGTTGCCAGAAAGAGTGAGAGGAATTAGAATTAGATTGGTTTCACAATTTTGTTGGATGAAAGAATTTTTGACCAGTGGAAGAACAGATTTTGCACAGTTTCGGGCAGAAACATAAGCTGAGTAAGAGGCAGGAGTTGGAGCCTTAATCCCAGAAGTTCTACTGAACCTTTCGGTGATGCTAAATCTCTTACTAGGTCATTGAGATCACTCTGACTTATCAATTTTGGTGACTGATTTTCGGCCATAGTATATTCGTCGTTATGTTCATTTGAACATGACTCTACTGTTAATGAGATGTTGTCTACATCTGAATCAAAATTTTCAAAATCAAGGGCGGCTTCGGCACAGGAATTTCACTTGAATGTGGCACAGGAAGGATGGCTGATGGAATACTTGTATATGTGATGTGCCTCTTATTTTTATTATTATATCCAGCCACGTTTGTGATGCAGAAGTAGCAACCTGTAAATCCCCGCGAGTTTTGAATATAATTTTGAACTCAACCAAAATCAAATCTAATTAATACGCAGTCAGGGAATGACGAGGTGCACTTCTGAATACACGAAAGGCCTTGGAATAATTTTTCTTTTTCCTTGTGAGTTTGATATATATATATATATATATATATATATATATATATATATATATCATTACAATATGAAAGTTACTCATCAAAATCATAGAAAACGTTGAAGTAGAAGAGACTTTTTTTCAATCCCAAATAAACTGTCACTTACTTAAACTATTACAGAGCGGCCCATTATCAACAGTAGGCCACAGGCCTTTCTTCTTTTAGTTACGCTCTGATAATAATAATAATAATATATATTTATATAGCGCACAATATCAATGAATAACGTTTTCAAAGGCGTTTAGAAAAAAGGTATATGAGGAAATTATTGGGGGTGTGGATTGCAGGTTTGGGTGTGCAGGTTCTTGGGATCTAGGCTGAACTGGCTGGGCCCTGATGGCCTTTATTCAGCTTCTAAGATATTTGTGTGTTTAAAGCTTAAAAATATAAAAAATTAACAATTACTTAAATAAAAATTAAGTAAATTACTCACGCTATATAGACCAAGAGCAAAAAAATCGGCGCGCCAGGCCAGCACAAATGCAACACCGCTTAAAAAATATTTACTTTGTTTATTAATTTTATTTTTCGCGCCAAAAATAGTGTCCTAGAGTGCTGATTGGTTATACTAGAAATCTCAGAAATGCGTTTGGCAACATAGCGATTTTTAACATATTTATTTAATTAATTTTCAACAAATAAAATAAATATATTATAATAAGTTTATTTAAATAAAATTTATTTAAACGGACATAATTTATCAACGAATAAACTAAAGTTAATAATCCTAAACAATTTAAATATAAATTATTTTACTAGTATTAAAAAAAGTGAAAAATTTTTAATGCCGTTTTGTCGCCAACGTACGTTGCTGTGTTGACACTTTTTTTTTTACCCCTGTGAACACCCCTGAGGTCTTATATAGTAATACGTCGAACAAATTTAGGGCCCCCAACGGAAAGGGCCCACCGGCCCGTGGCCGGTGGGCCGCCGGGGCCAGTCGCCTGGGCGTGGTACTGCTTTCATACTTGTACGATGATTTCTTGCCTTTGTTTAGTAGTAAATCGTCCGCACATATAACAGAATGAATTAAGTGTATTATTACAAACTCTCGACATATTTAATCCAAATCTGAAACAAAGAAAATGTACATTAGTTCAATTTTGAAATAAAAACAGATGCTTACGCATATGAAACTCGGAACAAACCAACCATAATTGGAAATATAGATGCCCTTTTAGTCATATGAGAGGGGTACATTTCTCAAGAAATAAAAGCGTTTGGGTAGAATAACCTACGTCACATTCCTATCAATCTTGACGTGAAAGATACAAATTATGCATTGTATCTTAACTCGTATACCTTAGGTTTTACCAAAATACTATAATTTTCTAGACAACTCATACAGAGCAGGGCAGTGTACTCATTAATAGACTTGAATGTTCCCTGTATACTAGTGATAACTAATTTGGTTTCAAAAAGAAACATAGTACTGATGTGTGTGTGTGTGTGTGTGTGTGTGTGTTGAAAGAAATGGTCTGTAAATACCAAACTCTAGATGTTAATGTATTTTTGTGTTTCCTGGATGCCTCTAAGGCATTTGGTCGTGTTAATCTGACAAATTATTCATGAAACTTGTAAATCGTAATGTACCTGGTTACTTGGTCCGTATATTAATATTCTGGTATAATCACCAGACAATGCTTGTAAGATGGGGTGGGGTTAATTCAGAGCCATTCTTGTGACCAATGGCGTCAGCCAGGGAGGGATATTATCCCCCTGCTTATTCACTGTATATATGGATAATCTATCTGTTGTGCTGAACACTTGTAAAATAGGCTGCTATATTAGTAAAATGATTGCTGATCATCTGATGTATGCCGATAATCTAGTTCTTACTTCTCCATTTGTAAAAGGGCTCAGCACACTTTTGAAGGTGTGTGAAAGGTATGGGAAGGACAACGACATAAAATATAATCCTACTAAAGGTCATAATCCAGGGGCTTGTTAAGGGCAGGGCATTTATGGCACGTACCCTGGGCCAAGCGCTTTAATGGGCCCTGTACTCTAGAGAAGAGACTCTGCTTATTGTATAAAATTATATCAGATTTTGTCATTAGATATAGATTTTTGGAAAGTGGAAACACATCAAGAAAAATCTGAAAATGGTTGGAAAATAACATTATTATTGCACTTTTATTTTAACATATAGGTAATAGCTGATCCTGCTGATGAATTCCTGTTTTTACACTTTACACTGATTTCCTCCATGTTTTTTCTTTTTTTTTAAATTTTCCTTACTTAATTATCCTTTCAAGTTTCAACACTATTTCTTACGTATAACGTACAGTATTATTGCCTTTTGTATATTTACATTGGCGCAGATTTTCCTAACAAGTTAACTGCCATTTGACAACTCCGAGTCTCGCCCGTAGCGCCAGAGAGAGGTAGGCCTAAAGATGCCAAATGCTTCCAGCGTTCAGTTTTTGATTTGTCGCTGTGAGGGGAAGGTACCTTAGTACGTATAATGTTTTTGTATGTGTGTGTGTGTGTGTGTGTTTGTTTTTATATTGAATACAACATAAAAAGCTTGACACATATAGTACATCTACATACGCTGGGTGCTTTTAAGATGGCAAGATCACCTTTCGTCTTTGTTTTGCTGATATGTTTGTTAAAAAAAAAAGGTTGATTTTTTTCCTTAACTGTAAGTGTTACAATTTTCAGACATTATTGTCATCAAACTGTCAAATGTAAAATTATTTTGCAATAAATTGCTAATTATTTCAATTGTTTGGTACAAGAAACCTTGCATTTATTCATACTGTATTAACATTATTTCTTATATTCTGCCATTTTATTGTAACTAAAAAATATATACTATTAGTATAATTTTTACAATTTTTTCACATATTTTTCATATTGTCGACCTTATTTTTTGTAGGGAGGAGATATTTAAAACAGATGAGTCCACCACATTGTATGCCATGATTAACCCTGTAAATTGTAGTATGCATTTATACTCGTGTATTGTTATGGTTTCCATGTGTGTTCACGGAACCAATGGGCCCCGCAACTCATCTAGTGCCCTGGGCTCCGCGGTAGCTAAACACACCAATCAACACACTACCAATCAACCAACAAACACAAAAGAAGCTGGGGGAAAAAGCCTGAACA
Organism: Bathynomus jamesi; assembly: GCA_023014485.1. Lineage (NCBI taxonomy): Eukaryota > Metazoa > Arthropoda > Malacostraca > Isopoda > Cirolanidae > Bathynomus > Bathynomus jamesi. Next base: position 612,124 of record JAJOZX010000397.1, on the reverse strand, counting down.
AAGGCTATGCATAAAGAGCAGGCATGGCCAGGGTTGCCAGATTGGACTAAATTCGCGAATTGGGCTACTTTTGATGCGCTTGTGCTTCTAAATTTGGATGTTGGGGTACATGCTACCTTTTGGGCTACTCGCGTTAATTTTTATGCGATTTTTCACATTACATTGCGATTTTTTTCATGTAAATTGAAAAACATAATATACATATATGATGAAGCATATGTAATCTATTAATTCATTTTCTGAATGCTAATTGCTCCTTTTTGTAAGGAGAGAGAAAGATGTAATCATGTAAATCAAGTACGAAACACGTTGAAACAAACGTTTAGTTACATTCAATACTCTTCATTTTGAAGTGAGACTACGCATGCATTATGCGCTCTTCTGCAATTCAAACGGAATCAAACTTGTCTTTAGGATTTCAGTTATCAGTAATAATCAGTATTCATTTTGAAGTTGTTGTTGTTGTTTAGCCGATCGGCCCACCCTGATCGAGCAAGCCAACGGCACGCAGGTAACCGATCGCCCTCTCCGGAGTGGACCAGAGGTTCAGCGCACTAGTGATGTTGTGTTGTGTTCTATGTTGTGCTAGAGCGGTACAGTCTGTCATAATGTGTTCAATTGTTTGTAGTGTGTCCTGGAACAGGTAGCAGGTGTCGTCTGTTGAGTTGTCTAGTCTGTGTTTATATGTCTGTAAGTTGGGGTGATGTTGACATCGGAATCGTGCTAAGTTAACTCGATCCGATCTGCTCAGGCTGATTCCTGACCTGTTAATGGGTGGCGGCTTCGCACCTAGTGCTGCATTCGGACCGAGTCGTGTAGTGCTTTGTGGGTTAGGTGTGTGTGTGTGTGTGTGTTTTCTGTACTGTGTGATGTCTGTGGGGCGTGGTATGGAATGTAGTATTTGGTTATAATCTCTGGTGTTACCTTAATGGTGCGAGGTGTCGGTGCATGATTGTACATGTAGTGGCAAGGGTGTTGTGGTTAGTTGTCGCTGCTGCCATGAATTGTGTTCCCCTCATGTCTAAATGTTCCCTAACTTTCAGTATAGTTTTGTTTCTTGTGTAGGTGTTCTATTGGTTTTGTTTGAGTGCATCCTGTAATGATACGAAGTGCGTTGTTTTGTATTGTCTGTAAGGTGTTTATGTGTGTGTTGAGATAATGGGTCCCAGAATGGGCTTGCATAGTCCATAAATGAGCGAATATATTGTTTGTATATGAGTGATGTTGTTTCCTGCTGGTGTCCAAAGTTTGTGCCTGTTATACCGTAACCGTGTTAGTGTTTGACGTACATTTGTTTTTAATGTCCTGAATGTGGTTTGCAAAAATAATGATGTGTTGTATGTGACCCCAAGTATTTTGGTCCTGTGAGTGTGTGGAATGTTGGTGTGTTTAGTGTAAGCTGTGGAGTTATCTTGGTGTTCTTTTGTGTTGCTTGTAAGCAAGGTGATGGTTGATTTTGTGCAGGGCCGTTTCTAGCCATTAGGGGGCCCTAAGCAGATACCCATTTGAGGCCCCACCCTCCATCCACCAACTCACGCCTTACTACATCACCTCAGCACACACATACAATAAAATATCTGTGTTAAAAAACACAATTATGAAACAATTTTAATGAAACATTTATGTCCAAAACAACAAATATGTACTTTCAGAAGACAAACAGAAAAAAATACTCCATGAAATTCCTGAAAATTTGCTTATAATTTAGAATAAATGACACAGAACTACATATAAAAAAATAATGCAATTATCAACTACCAAACAATTACAAACTCTACGATACAATCGTGTAATAGCTAACAGTTATACAGAACAGTTTGTATCTTCAAAATTTTTGCCTCCTAGATTTTTTCTGGCCAAAATCATCAATAACATCATCATATGAAATCTCCCTGCCAACGTCCTGGGTGATGCTTATGATGCCAAGGCCACTGAAGCGATCCTGCCCCATTGATGATCTGAGGTAGTTCTTCATTAGCTTCATCTTAGAGAAGCTCCTCTCGGCTGACGCTACTGTCACAGGTAGAGTGCAGGCAATTCTTAGTGCAACCCAGAGATTGGGGTATAGTTCCTCCAGTTGCTTCTGATGAATGAAGGAGAGAAGCTCCAATGCAGTCATGTTGTGTGAAGGTAAAGTCGGCAAGTTCTTAATTTCGAGGGCCAGTTCTCTTCCCCTCAATGTTAGAGTCAGCTCCAGAGCTCAGTATCTTAGAGAGCTTTTCACACTTGCAGGACAAGTCTTTCTTGTTCATTGTGGTGAAGTTTAGGAGAACCCTAAATATGTCCTTCACATCATCTAATGTTTTGAATCTCTCATTTATTGACCCGATGGCACAATCCACCACCACATTGAAAAATTTGACTTCCAGCCTCTTTAAGGCTTCTGTAAATGGTTCGTCAGGAGCTTCGTAAGCAAAGTGCTTTTTTGTGGATCTGAGCCTCTTCTCCTTCAGCACAGCCACCACATTCATTTCCTCACATATGTCCCTAGCTACGACTTGTGCTGCAACAAAACCTGTGTTTCTGTAGCTGGTGAGTGAGTCTTTTGTTTTTGTGAGGAGGTTGACTGCCTCATCAAACTGCATTGTTTGTAGGAGACTGCAGAAGTTTGTTCACATGGTTAACTGCATGAAGAATGTCATACCATACTACTGTGCAAATCTGAAAGCGATAAGACCCTAACCTCCTCTGCAAGTGCTTGTGCTTCAGTCCTGGCTATGGCATCTGTGGCATTGTTTCTGACTTCCAACAGGGCCTCTCTGATGTTGTGGCTCTGGTATCACAAGCCTCAATGCTCTTAAGCCGGCTCTCACACCTGGTTTCACTCCAAGACTTGAGTGTTATGTTCACGTGCTTCTTTAGGATTGTCCATCTCTGTGTAGCTGCTGCAAAAAGGTTGTACAATTTTTGTACGTGCCAAAGAAGCTGATGGCATCGGTGGAAGCTTTAGCTGATCATCCACTACAAGATTCAGAGTGGTGAGCCCCACATGGAACATAGAGTGCACGACAATTCTCTCTAATAACCTTGCCTGGACACCTTTGTTCTTGCCTTCATGTTCGCTCCGTTGTCATATGACTGTCCTCTGCAGTCATCGAAGTGAATATTCAGTTCATCTAGTCTCTTCAGAATCAGAACTGATAAACCCAGGCCTGTACTTTCTGAAGCCTCGAGAAAGCCCCAAGAAGTGTTCTTTTATTTCTGGTACTTCACCAATTTTAACAGTTCTGATAATAATCGACATCTGTTCTTGGTGGCTTGTCTGGAGTGCAGTCTAAAATGAGAGTAATATTTAGCTTGTTTTATTTCTGCAGCAATGGCATCCAAGATCTTCCCACTAATGGACCCAATGAGTTCATTTTGAATGATGTTTCCTAGGTAACTTGAATGACTATATCGACTCTGTTGATGTGTTGTTTCATTACTGGATCAAATTTGGCAAGCAGTTCAACCTCCTTCAAGAAGTTGCCATTGTCTCGATTGTACAATGTAGAGGAAGACCCCCTGAAAGCAAGGTTTCTCTCTGCCAGTGATTGGATTATACTTACAAGATGTGTGAGAACATCTCGCCAGCGTCTTCGCTCTACCTCCATTAATGATATTTCAGTTTGGTGAATGGTCCCCCCAGTTTTTAGCCGCAGTTCCAGATCCTTCCATGTTGCCATGTTATCTGCATGTTCTGAACTATTTTCATGGCCTTTCAGAAGCGAGCCAACGTTTATCAAGTCTGAAAGTCCATCCGTAATTAGTTTGTATGACTTCCTTGAAAACACCTTGCAGCAGAAGCAATAAAGAGCATCATTCCTTCTAGAGTACACCAGCCAGCTTCACTTTATTTTTTCCCCATTAATTAATGTTCTGTACATGTAATGGTGATGAAAGCTTCTACCGTCCTCTCTTTTAGGGAATGTGAAATCTGGACTGATTTGAAATGGTCCTCGAGACACAAGATCTGTCTTCAAGGCATCTGACAGGACAACTGGCCAGTCATACGGATCAAGCGGTGGAGCAGATCTTGGTTCGTGTTGCTCAGTAGAAATGCCTGTGTGTGGTGTTTGAAGCTGAACACGCCACTTGTTGGTTCATCAGGCTCTACTTCTACTGGTGTTTGAGGTTGCATTGAGGATGGTCCTGCTGTTGGCTCATGATGCTCATCAGGCTTTGCTGAGGAAGGCTTTTCCAAATATTTCAGTAGTGCTCCTGAGAAGAACATAACATTATATATTGTTAGATTTTGCTAAAATACTCTTTCTTATCTTGTTTGATAATTGATCTGTGTGAACAGAATTTGAGGTGATGTGATCCATTAAATTTCACATTTCGAAATATTATAAATATTACAGAGACTAGCTTACTCTACACGATTCCTGAGCACTTGCCTAGCTTGATGGTCTACCTAACCTAGTTGCCTGAACTGTAATCATAAGAATATACAAGTGGCACATCTCACCTGTGCTACTGGAAAGCTTCTCCTCCTCTACTTTCTTCTTTTTCCGTTTTTCAGCTCCTGATGGATAATGTCGTTTCATTTTCCAAGATGCACGAAGTCACATCTAGTTAACCACAACTAATCTGCTAAATAATAATAATCATGATAATAATGATCATGATAATAATAATAATAATAATATAATAATAATAATATAATAATAATAAATAATAATAATAACTATAATATTAATAATAACTTCAGCTATATTCCTATTCTTGCCTACTGAGCTATGACCTGGGAGCCTGTCTAGGGCCCCCTAGTAGCAACGGGGCCCTAAGCGGCGGCTTAGTCTCCTTATGCCAGGAAACGGCCCTGGCGCTACTTTCAGTCTATTGTGTGTGAGCCAGTCTTGTATACTGTTTATGTATGTTTGTAGGTTATTTGTAGCGGTGTCGATGTTGTTGTGGGTAGATGTTAGAGTGATGTCATCTGCATATGATGATAAGGTAAGCTTGTTATCTATGGATGTTGGGATGTCATGCATATATAAGTTGAAAAGTGATGGTGAGAGAACAGAACCTTGAGGGACCCCGTTCGGAAAAAGCTTGTTTTTGGATGACTTGCCATTAAATGTGACATGTGATTATCTTCCTGAAAGATAGTTGCTCAGCCATCTTTTAGTATTATTGTGCATGTTTGTGGTGAGTATTTTGTTTACGAGAGGGAAGCGTGGGATAGCATCAAATGCTTTACTGATGTCTATTGTTGCTAATAGTGTACGTTGAGCTGGTCGTCTGGAGTTGATGCCATCCATGATGTGCTGCGTGAGGTTAGTGAGTAATGTTGTGGTTGAGTGGTATGGTCTGAATCCATGTTGAGTAGGCGATAGTGGTATGTGTGGGTTGGTGATTTGTAAGATTAATCTTTCTGTTATTTAGGAAGGTGTGCATAGTAAAGTAATGGGTCTATAGGAAGCTGGTTCTGTTGGATTTTTGTTTGGTTTGAGTAGTGTAATAATTTTACCTCGTTTCCATATGTCAGGAATAATACAGTGTTGGTATGAATATGTGCTGATATTTGTGAGAGCTAGTATTCCCTGTGGGCCCAAGTGTTTAAGGTGTATGTTAGATATGTTGTCTGGTCCAGTAGCCTTCGAATTCTTAATGTTTTTGATATCTTGGTGGTCTGGTCTGTATTGAAGGGTGTAATGGTCGTGTCGAGTCATTTTGAAGTTGGGCAAGTTTGTGTATGGCGGAATAGATTAGTGCTAGTTAATTATACTGAACACCTAAACTTGTGATTTAAAATGTATGCTGTATGATAAAAAGCAAATACAATACGATCTCACGTTGTCATCAAATTACTGAAAAACTATGGGTAAGTGGTTAAATATGCAAAATCTTTCCCAGAAAGTTGGCTCAAAGATCCATTGTTCTCAACATGGATTCAGGAAATTAAGCATGATGGAAATAACTCCGTTTTGCATATCTTACAGTAGGCTTTGAGGGCACATAAAAGTGATCTGTAAAAACATGCCATTTCTTTGAAGCATAAACAGAATAGTTTTATTATTGTTATTCATCCTAATTTAAAACAGACATTTTTAGGTAGGCCTATGCCTACAGCAAAGAAAGCAAAAGTAACTAAATTTGAACTCAAACTTGCAGTTTTTGTTGCTTATCATTCTGCTATTAAATGCATTGCTCATTTGAGTGAAGTAATCAAAAAAGAACTGTCCTCTAGTTCAAGTTCAGAGTGTTTGCGGCTTCATAGAACTAAGTGTACTGCGTTGATAAAAAATGTAATATCCCCATCATTACTAAAGGAGCAAGTTAATGAATTAAATGGCACTCGTTCTCTCTGATATTCGACGAGTCAACAGACATTGCTTATGTTAAACATTTGTGTGTGTGTGTTGTAGATATTACAATGATAAACAAGGTAAAATTGTTCTCCAATTTTTGGGGCTTATTTATGTCACAAGCACGACCGCAGAAGTGTCGTACCAGCATATCAAAGACTTTTTTAAGGGTATTGGTATTGATCTTAACTGTTTTGCCAAATGCAAAACTTCACTTTTTTACGTGGAGGGCGAAATGTGACAATAAAACCCACACTAATAAACGGAGTTTATTTCCATTGTTTTGCTATTGGAACTGATGGTGCCTCAAACCTTTGCGGGTCAAATCATTCGTTATTTGTGTTAATGAAGAGAGATATTCCAAATTTGATACGTGTAAAGTGTATTTGCGACTCACTTCATTTAGCTTGTAGTCATGCATCTGAGGAATTGCCATCAAACATTGACTATATGCTCAGGGAAACTTATAACTGGTTCCAGCGTTCTGCACTTAGAAGAGACTCTTACATGAATATATATAAACTAATTAATGATGGTAAAGAACCCCTCCAGATGATTCCCCTTTCAGCTTCAAGATGGTTGGCAAGAAGCCGTTGCGTAAGCAGATCCTCGATCAGTGGGATTCTTTGAAGGTCCATTTTCAGTCCGCTTCGACATCCTGCGACAAATATGTGGTCAGAGAACTTTACGCAGTGTATTCTGATGGAGCAAACTAATTATATTTGACATTTATCAAGCCAATATTAAGTGAATTTGAAAGAGTGAATTTGCTCTTTCAAAAAGAAGTAGTAGATCACTGCAGTCTGCTAAGTAAACTAGAAGCATTTACACTATCCATGCTTCGAAGAATCGTACATCCTCAAAGTGTTAGCCTTGACGTAGATCTGCATTTCACTTCCATTTACCTTCCAATTGAAAAAGTTGATTTCGGTTTCGAGTTCTCAGTAATGCTGAAGAGTAAACTACAGATGAATGAAAAAAAACCGCTGGACACATTCGCGAAAGATGCAAAATGTTTTTGCAAAGAGCTTTCAAAGAACTACTACTTTGCATTCCAAGACATTAAGAATGCGACAGGGGAGCTCACTTTCAAAGAACTTTCAAGCTTTGCATTAAAGATGTACAGTTTGCCAATCAGCAATGCCAGTGTAGAGAGAGTATTCTCTAGAGTAACTGCCACCAAAACCAAATTAAGGAATCGCATGAGATTGAATCTGTTGGCCTCTATTTTGAAAATTAAAATGACCCTTGAGGACAAAAAACAATGCTATTCAGATCTGGAGCTTCTTAACTCGCTACATCTTTGAATAAAGTAAAAGTAGGTCGAAATATTTTCACCTGGTACCCAGGTGGTACTTCATTTTTTCATTTGTTCCGTTTTCTCTCTCTCGTCTTGCGCGGAATATCTCCTATACAAGCGTCGTTCTTTACGTTATTTATACTGCGTGTTCTTTGCAGTTGAATGTATATATATATATATATATATATATATATATATATATATATACACAGTATATATATATACAGTATATATATATATATATATATGAAAATTATTTCACGAAGGTAACACGTGAAAAATATTTATGATGAATAAAACCACGAAGGAAAGGAAACACAAAATGGTGCTCAAGCGCTTTCGTCTAATGACATCCTCAGGAACACTCAGTGTTCCTGAGGATGTCATTAGACGAAAGCGCTTGAGCACCATTTTGTGTTTCCTTTCCTTCGTGGTTTATTCATCATATATATATATATATATATATATAGGGTGAACCAATGTAGGTGGACAGTCAATGATAACGTTTATTTTGAGAATACATATTTAATTTTTTTGTATACTATAATACAAAATAAAATTTAAATAAATTTAGTATAATATTTAATATAATAAAACACAAACACCATAGTTATAATGAACACCATAGTTATAATATAATATAACACAAACCGTATTCAACCTACTGTCCACCTACTTTTGGTTCACCGTGTATATATATATATATATATATATATATATATATATATATCATTAACCTTCTTTCGGTTCCCTGCGTCGGTCTCTCTTCACACGAAGGTCAAGCTGGTGGCCACGCCTTTAGGCCTGGCTTGGTGGAGGAGCGAGTTGCTCTCGCGCTCTCCACCGAATATAGCCAGGTACACCTGGCTCATCTGGTAACGTCCTGAGCCAGGCATCTAATCTTCTCTTGAAGACTTCAACTTTGACCCCCGTAACGTTTCTGAGGTCCTTTGGAAGCTGATTAAAAAGTCTTGTCCCTGATAACCAAACCATTTTCCTTCAGTGTTGAGGAGGGCCTTTAATTTGGGAATACTACACATTCTGCCTTTCCTATTTTCCAGCGTTGTTTGGATGGTAATTGGGTTTAGTTTGAGGTTTGGTACCAGTTTTTCGATCATTTTCCATATGTAGATTATGGTATACCTCTCTTCTTCTTCTTTCCAGGGGTACAGATTTAGTTTACGTAGTCTTTCCCAGTAGTTGAGTTCTTTGCAGCCATCAAACTTGACTGTGAAATGTCTCTGCGTTTCTTCTAGTTTATTAGTTTTTTCCTTTTTATATGGGGACGTCAAAAATGAGCAGTACTCAAGTTTTGGCATGATCAGTGTTCTCAGCCGGGGAATCATTACTGTCTTATCCCTCCTTTTGAACGTTCTTAGTACTTGTCCCATGACTCTTTTTGCTTTGTTTATTGCTATCTGATTTTGTGTCTCGAATTTGGCATCATCGGTCATTATTACCCCCAAGTCGACCACTTTCGTGCTTCTCTGAATTTCCTGTCTATCTGGAGTAATATGCAGTCTGTTTAATTTCCTAATTTCTACCATATCTCAAGAGCTGAAATTTCTCGGTGTTAAATGTCATATTGTTGTCTTCTGACCATTTGTATATTTTGTTCGTGTCCCTCTGCAAGGCCTCCACTTCATTTGCATCGCTGATTTTTCCGCTGATCTTTGTATCGTCCGCAAAGGATGTTACTATGCTGTTGCTGTTAACTCCGCTGCCTATGTCTGTTAGCAAGATAATGAACAGGAGTGGGGCCACCAGTACTGTCTTTTGTGGTACTGAGCTGCGTACTTCCGATTCTGATGATGATATACCTTGAATTTTGACGACCTGCAGACGTTCTCTGAGGAAGTTGTAGATCCATTTTCCTACTTTGCCTGTTATTCCCATATATTTCATTTTATGGTGCTGTTATACCATGATCACATTTGTCGAAAGCTTTAGTAAAATCTGTGTCTATAACATCGTAGTTGTCATTGCCTTCAAGTGCATCTTGGATAGTGTTGTAGTGTTCTATTAGTTGTGATAGACATGATCTACCTGATCGGAATCCATCCTGATTTTCGTTGAATCTTTCCCGTGTCTCCAGGAAATCAAATTTTCTCTCTAACTATTCTCTCAAATACTTTGGTGAGGTGGAACGTCATTGACACTGGTCTATAGTTCTTTGCTTGAGATGTCCCCGCCTTTATATATAGGGAAAATGTTTGCTCTTTTCAAGATGCTCGGTAATTCCCAGTGTCTAGGGGATCTTCTCCATAGCCAGTATAAGGGTGTGGCTATTTCATTTTCACAGTTTTTAATCAATAATGCGTTCCAATTGTCCGGACCTGCAGCTGAATGTGGTTTCATTTGTCCTATAGCTCTCGCTACATCTTCTGGGGTAAAATCAAAGTCTGTTATATACTCTCCTTGCAATTCCTCTTCAAAGAATGCATTTATGTTAGGTATCGCTTTGTCACTTTTTGGGGTACTGAAAACTGATTCATATTGTGCTCTCAATGTTTCAGATATTTCTTTTGGATCGTCGGTTAGTTCATTATTTCTCGTCTTTAAGGGCCCAATAGCAGTGCGCGTTTTTGTTTTCCTTTTTGCATAGCTATAGAAGTATTTTGGATTTTCCTTTATTGCTTCTACCGCCTTTTCCTCTTCCCTCTCTGTATGGTCCTTAATCAGGGCTTGTATTTTCCTATCGATACCCTCCAGTTTTTCTTGTATTACTTTCCTGTCATTTTCTCCGCAGTTGCCTAACTTCGCCTCCACTCTCTTTCTTTTGCGGAATAGTCTTCTCTTTTGCCTCTCTAGCCAGCTCCGCTTTCCTTTTGGCTGTGATTTCGGAGCGTATTTTTCTAAATTTCCCAGCGTTTTCCAAGGTTAGCATGTCTTCAGTTGTTTTATTCTCGAAAATTGTTCTCCACTCTATTTGGGCCGTGTGCGATCTGATTGCTTCCCAATTTATGGTTTTGGAGTTTAAGTTAAAGGCCCCAAATTTGCTTCTTTCCTCAATATGTGTATTGTTTTTTAATGCTGTCGTCATATTTGTTGATATCTCGATTAAGTTGTGGTCTGAGATAATGGCTGGGGTTATTTTTATATCAGCAATCAAGTTCGTGTTATTCGTGAATACCAGATCTAGGCAGTTATTTTTTTCTGGTATTTTCTGTTATCTTCTGTGGCAGCATAAACTCATTTGTGAGAGCCATCAACATTTTTGCTTGCTCCTGGTCTTCTCTTGTGCCCCCTTGTCCTGGTATATATATATAATATTATATATATATATATATATTATATATATATATATATATATATGCATTTAACTGCAATGACCACGCAGAATATAAATGAATAGAAACGACATAAGTATTAAGGAACGTTTCTGCACACGAGGAAGAGAAATCACGAATAAATGAAAAATGAGGCGAACCGCCCGGGAATCGAACCCAGGGCCTTCCAATTGCCGGTTCCTTAATACTTATGTCGTTTCTATTCATATATATATATATATATATATATATATATTCCTATCCACCTTTTTGTATTTTATAAATGGGAAGTTAAAGTCTCCGCAGATTATTATATTGGGGGATGGAGGGTTAATGGCCTTTATTAGCTTTCTGATGTCATCAATGGCCCCGAGAATTTTTCGGTTGGGGTGTTTGGAGGTCTGTAGATGACTATTAGTATCACGTTTAATTTTTCTATTTTCACTGCTAGGAGTTCCACAGAGCTGTTTGATTTACCTATTATCGTCTCTGTCATATGACCTTCCTGTACATATATAGCACAGCCAGCTTTACGTCTCATCGTTCTATCCGCTCTTAGTAAGTTGAAGCCCTCCATATTTATCTTTCTTATCAATACAATGTTCGCAGTTTTCACAATTTCCTTGGCAATCCTTAAGATGAGTTTCTGTGAGGCATGCGATGTCCGCCCTTGTTCCGTCCATAAATCCTTTCAGGTACCTTATTGAGTGATTGGTTTCGTCTTATTCCTTGAATATTAGCCAGGACAATTTTTATGTTCTCTGTTTTTCGTTGCCTCTTGTGCATTTTAATTTCGTTTTCCTTCGATATCGATTGATTCGTTGCCCTGTGATCCTCCGAGAGAGATCCGTTTCCGTCTACTTATATATATATATATATATAACTGCAAACAACACACAGTATAATTAATGTAAAGAACGACGCTTAGAAGAGCGTCCGCACAAGATGAGGAGAAAGAACGAACAAATGAAAAATGAAGCACCTTCCAGGAATCGAACCTGGGATCATCCAATTGCCGGTCAGACATGCTACCACTACACCAAGGTCCCCAATCAATCAGAAGTCGTAATTCTCCTCCATACGAGGCTCAAAATTTCTGGCAACCAGAGTTGCCAATTTGGCGATTTTGTCGCTAAATTTAGCGACTTTTGATGAGGCTTGGCTACATTCTTTAGCGTTTAGCGACTTTAATTTTAGCTATTTTCTGTCGAGCTGCTAGTCTCGTCCATTCCTTTGGGTTTTATGGCCTTATATATTTGTGCGACTATCAGTAAGTCACATTCATAGCCATTCATAGCTCTAGAGCCCTCAGCAGCTGATCTGAGCTCATACCAATGAGAGGAAACCAAACCAATGATGTCAAGGGCGTGAAATTTGAGCTTGCAACCAAAGCAACTGGTGTGTAGCCTACCGCAATCGGCTGATTCAAAGCACAGGGTTGAAACTTTAATTTTTCTCAAAACGTTTCGGGGGCTGGGCCCCCTGGGCCACTATAAGCACGATAACACTGTAACTATACTAATAGGTAAGTTGCATGATGGAGGTTATGTTAGGTTTGTTTAAATTTAATTTCCATAAATTATGCATTATGGGATTCGTTTTGGTAAATCTTGCTTTTGAGACCCACAGCAACCATGTATCCTATTGATTATCATATTGTATTGGTTAAGCTGTGGTATTTTCGTTAGCTAACAAAAATATCACGACTTAACCTAACCAATCGTCAAGGGCGTATAGTTGACCTAACCGGGCATTCAATTAACCTAACTTGGCATTCAATAATTTAAAAAAATTACTACTACTACTGTAACCGCCACCATTGTATGAATTGCATTCAATTTTATACATTTCTTAAAATTATTGTAATTGTCCGTTTTCTCATTGTATCAGTTGCTCGGAGACACTAGCACCGGACCTCCAAAAATATTCTTTTATATTTTGAAAAGTTTACATAGCTGTATATGTAGTTTTTTTTTTTTTTTGGCTGTGTGGCCTTAAAAGTAAGATTTACCTTACAATCTACACATTCTATTTCATTCATGAAAGCATCCAAATTTTTCTTGAAACTAAGTAGCTACTATTTACTACATCATATGGCAAGTCACTCCAATTAACTTAGGCACACAAGGCTGAAGCCTTAGGCCCCCATGCTTGAGGGGGCCCCAGTCAACTGAGTTTCGATGATATTCGCAAACTTCTTTGATTAAATATGACAGAGTACACAAACTGACAAATTCCCTGTTTTATTTGTTTTATAGGCCTAAAGTAAAGTTTGTTTAATGCTGTTTTGTTTTAGCAAACAGGCAAAATACACTATGTTAGGTTCTTTTAAGTTTGTTTCTCAATTAGCCTAAGCACCGTACATATAATTCGTGTAAATGTACTATGCATTGAACACAGGGCCGGCGAGAGCTGCCCCAGGCCCCGGGGAAGGATTGGTATATGGCCCCCCCCTGTTTACTCACTATTTTATTATGAATGTTTTTTGTGTACATAAGAAGCAAACTGATTATATATCTAAGTCAATTCAAAACATACATTATGAATAAACAACTCGGAAGAAAATGACTATTTAATTTTTCGAATCAATTATCATATATTAATTCTATCACCATACAATTTACAAATGCAGTACCAGTCCATGCAGGCAAACCATTGTTTACTGCAAGATTTTCATAATTAGAAGCGTACTTTCTTTGTTCTAAGGCAGAAAATAATAAACAGTTTTTTATTACTTTAGATATAATTATTTACAAACTTACGCGCTATGGAAGTGTTAAAAAGTATTAAAAAGTGTTAAAAAGTATTAGTTAACTTTTACTATTAGCTTAATATATAAATGTGAAAGTTAAACATTTTAATTATGGATAAAAGTTGCTGTGACTTTGGCTAAGGCGAACGTGGAAAACTTGCACAGCTGCGTCAGAGTCACCATAGGCTAGGATTTCGGAACTAAACGATGGCGGAAGGATCTTCAGATGGGCCAAGTGTTGTTATCAACAACATTCTGTGTTTCATTAATGTGAAGATTGACTTATTACCCACTGACACGATAATCACATTATGTGAAAAAACATTATAGTGGTGAAGAGACAGAGACTGCTAAAGCAAAATTATTTACATTATACCCAACCAATGGGAACTCTGACAAGAGGCTTATCCATCGCAAAGGTGAAAAGAAAAATGTGCTCAACCTTGAGGACATCGTTAAAAAAAATCTGGAAATAAAGGCTACTAACGATAGGCCCGGGCCCGTCGCCAGCCGAAAGTATTTGGAGGGGCACCTGTGTTTATTAGGGGGGGCACATCTTCTATAACCATAAACACAAAAAAATCATAATCGAATGATTTTTATTTAATACTAGGTACTTACAGGCAGTGTTGGGCACTAAAGCGTTAATCCGATAACAGTTAATTAACGAAGTTAACTTTTTTAACGGACTATTAACGGAAGTTAATTTCCATTTATCGTTATCGGACCAGTTAACTTCCGATAACTCGATATTTAGTCTGTTAAAGTCCGTTAACACGTTAACTGCGAGGAGTCATTCACGGAAGATCACCGCTCCGCGAATGAATTCAAACCGCCATAACTTCAGTCTGCTTCCAGATCTCGCAAGGGGAGGTTGTGCGCTTTTTATTGAAGGTAAGAAGGTTCTTTTAACGTTAGTAAAAGTCCTATAATATTATATATATATTAATACGTATGGAGATACGTATGGTAAAATGTACGGTTGAGAAAAATTAATTTATAGTAATGACTAATGAATAAGTATTTTTACACTGCGTTAGTAAATCTCTAAAAACATATATATAGTATGTGAAATTTGAATAATAGTTTTTATTCACTGATTGTAATATTGTCGTCGTCGAATTAAATAACAATTGCGTATATTACATAGACAAATATTTTATAGACAAAATTAATTATGGACAAATATTTTTATTTTATAGACTAAAAATTCATAGATAAAATAATTACATAGAGAAAAATTACTTCTATTGAAAATTCACAGAAAAAGGTTAAGTAAAATAAAATATTTTATATAACGTAATATATATTATATATTATATTATTATTATAATTAATATTATTTTGAATTAATTTTGCTATTTTGTTTGAATTAATATTTTATTAGTTTAGTTACATATTTTATACGATGATATTTTACTTTTTTTAGGTTCTTCTGTATTATCGTCAACTAGACAGCGTTCAGTTCTCTCTTACCAAGCATTCTCTACAACTTTTAAACTTCAACCATGGAGCACCAAGAAGTTCTCGACATTGAGATCGCCTCTGTCTCAGGCACTTCTGAGTCTCAGTCTGACCAGAACTTGATAAAAAAAACAGTTAAATACCTATTTATTGTTGGATTTTGCATAAATAAACATTTTCTATGGGTTTTAAAGCTTTTTTCCTTGATTTTTTTAAATGTTAGTAAAGAAATAGTTATCGTTAACGGATTATCGTTAACTTCCGTTAACTTTGTAGTAAAATTATCGGATTATCGTTATCGGAGTTAAAAATTGGGGTTAACGGATTATCGTTATCGAAGTTAACTTTTTGGTTAACGGTGCCCACCACTGCTTATAGGTTAGCAGTGGAATACTTGATATAAGAGAAACTTCTTAAGCAACATCGTTTAGTACAAGCATTTTAAATAAAATAACGTCATATTATCATAGTACCTACTATTTTTCTGGGGGAGCACCAACTCAATTTTGGGGGGCCTGGCACCACCTGGCCCCCCCTTGGCGACGGGCATGGATAGGCCCATATTTGAAAGTGAGAACCTGAACTTGCCACCCATACGTTTCGACTCTATTGATGTAACTGTACTCTTAAGTAAAATATAATCACTTCAGGATGAGGTGCAGCTACTGAAAGATGACCTGCATACCCAGCATGGCCAAAACAGGGAGCTAAAAGATATATATAGCAGCATAACCTTGGAACACAGAAAACTGACCGCGAGGATCTCAGACTTGGAAGCTGAGATGAGCAGCAGGCAAATTGCCCATCCAGACAGGAATATTGTCATCACCAAGAGACAGCATAGTGATCCTCAGGACAGGAGGCCTGCCGCTCCTATTCTCACATCATCTTCTCTCACAGCTCAGCAGAGCTGTATATCCAAACTAGAGGAGGGAAAAAACGGTAAGGTACTTTACTCTCAAGTTCTGAAAGAGAAGTCCAATGACATAAAAACTTGTACGAACTCGAACAACCATCCTAACAGTGGGCAGCAGGTAGTACGTAGATACCATGAACTGCATAGTCTGTCATATGATGAATCTCTAACACAAACAAACGACAAATTAACTGCAACAGAAGGCAATGCTACTGAGACCTTTAGTAATGTGGCCATGCCTCAAAGGACTATTCAAACCTGCTTGGCAGATAGTCATCATGGTGAGCAGAATGTAGGGCATGGGTGGACAACAGTTCGCAAAAGGGGTTTGCGTCAGAAAAAGAAACAGGACTCTGGGAAGCCCTCTCCATCCAGAAGAGAACCACGGCTAGGGCTAGCAATGAATACAACAATTAAGGCAGTGAAAATATCTCTGCAGGCCCATGTATTTGCCTCCCGTTTCCCACCTAACCAATCTGCTTCAGAACTAGAAGAATACCTGCTTGAAATGACGAAAACTGGGACTACCTGCTCCAAATTAACCAGTAGACGACCAGATACCGACATCCACTTCCTCTATCAACATGATGGTGCTCCTTGTCACTATGCCAAAATTGTTCAGGATTATCTAAATGGACGTTTTCCAAATCGCTGGATCGGACGCGGAAGCAACAGACCTTGGCCAGCGAGATCACCAGATTTAACCCTTTAGATTTCTTTGCATGGGGCTTTATCAAATCGCACGTCTATCAGACGAAGATTACGAGTCTTGAAAACTTACGTACACGTATACGAACTGCTGCAGATAACATAATCCCGCAAATGCTCCAGAATGTGTTTAGAAATGCTGCGGAACGATTTGAGCTGTGCAGGGATACTGATGGGCGTCACGTCGAATCCTACTCTTAATTATTTAATAAATGTTACCACTTTATCATTTTATGATTGAATTCCATATAATTTCCAAGTGCTTCACAAAAATAGATCCTGACTTTATGTGCACCCTGTATATTGAATCCTGTTTTCTCATTGAACTCCCATTATATATTTGGAGATATGTTCATACAGAACAAAATCTTAACTCTACATTGTAACACATAATAATGCAACAAACTGAATTTCTGTAAAGC